>PVIA01006270.1:0-100865 GCA_004024845.1 Tonatia bakeri | reverse complement strand
TGCAAGGGGACACAAGTCATGGGCAGCACTGTGCCTAGTATTTCTCAGACACTGTCCATTTTGAGTTTTGTAAAAACCCTATGAAGTCAGCATTGTTGTTGTCTGGTATAAGTAGACTGAGGCACAAAACAAATTTCTCATGTTCAGCAAGGAATTTCTGATTTTTCAATGGCTTCTGGCCATCGTTCAGGGTTGCCCTGAAATGTCCCTTCCATGGAGGACCTTCTCTGACCAGCTAATAGAATCCACACCTGTTTCTACCTTCCAGTTCATTCTATGCACAATTACCCTGCCCTCTTGTCTTCAGAGTAGTCACCATTACATGACATTTTGTGTTTATTTGTTAGTTTTCTTCTTTATGTTCTTCCTTCTCACAGTAAAAATACAAGTTCATAAAACAAGCAAACTTACAAAAGACTTGACTTGCTGGCTCATGGATGTATTCCCAGCATCCCAGACAGTATCTAATAGATACTCAACAAATGTTTACTGAGCCATGTAAGGAGTGAACCTAGAAATTGGAATGAGGACTGTGGAGCCAGAGACCATGTCTATCTCCTCACTAGAAGCCTAGAGCCTTCCACTGTTATCATCTCAGTCGTCACATATCTGATGGTCAGTGTGATGGGGGCCCAGTGCCCAGCACAATACCCTTATGATAGAAACATTGCTGTCTACTCACAAAAGAGCAACACCTCCTGCCCAATTTTCTTTTTTACTGATTGATTTGAGAGAGAGAGAAACATCTATTTGTTGCTGTGCTTATTTATGCATTTATTGGTTGATTCTAGTATGTGTCCTGAACAAGTATCAAACCCAAGGCCTTAGCATATCTGGACAACTCTCTAACCAACTGAACTACCCAGTCAGCGCACCTCCTGTCCAAAGATGAGGGAACCAGGCATGTTATCTTCATTTCTTTAAAGAGATCCAGAAAAGAAATCTTACGTTTCATTAGAGAGGATTTGAAATCCCACTGTTGGTGTACCATGGAAGTGGCCCCCACCTGAGTTCCACTTGGCTTCTTCGCTGGTCTTGTTTTGAAACCTTAATTCAGTATCACAGACTGATTCATATCTAAATCAGAGAACTGAGGGAGGCAGGAGCTCTACCTGCCAGACTTTACTCTGCACTTTTCCCCACGACCTGATGAAACCCACAGCTGGTAGTCATCTCTCCTGCCTCAGGAGTCCCCTGCTATTTTATCTGCAACCCTCCTAAACCAGTGGTTTCCTAGATGGCATTGCAGTTGGTCATCTGCATGCCTCATTTCCCCAGTGTCCTGTGGCCTTCTCAGAGATAATTACAGGATCTTAATTGTCTGTGCATATACCACAAACCTCCGGAGTCTGCGGGTGACGAGAGAGAGGAGAGACAAAGACAGAGAAAGAGAGAGGGAGAAAGGGAGAGAGGGAGAAAGAGGAAGGAAGGAAAGGAAGGAAGGAAGGAAGGAAGGAAGGAAGGAAGGAAGGAAGGAAGGAAGGAAAAGAAGAGAGAGAGAAGAAAGAGCAAGTAGGAAAGTGGGAAGGAGACAAAGAACTTGGAAAAAGAAGTGAGGAGGAATGGGGATGGGGAATTACTCTGTCAGGAAGTTATTTCAAGATTACATCCTAGTGAAGCGTTTGAAACTTATATCTGGCATATAGTAAGCATATAGCTCAATAAATGATTTTTTTAAGGATGGAATTGACCTATTGTTCTACTTTGGTTGAGGTGGTCTCATTGCAAAAAAAAAAAACCCATCAGGGAAGTTTATTTTCTGAGTTTTTTCCTATGAGGGCTGAAGGTTTTACTTCAAACCTTGTCTTTCCTTGTACTTGGTAGTTCTTTGGAATTTTATTCCATGGAGTAAGTGAGATTTAACTGGGCCTCTAGGAATAGAGTCATGCACACAACGGTCACCACGTACTCCCAGCCTACTCCATTACTCAGGGGTCCCGGTCCTTCTCCCCAGCACCCCACACAACTTCCTTGTCCTAAGAAGTCACAGGTCTGCCTTAGAGCCTGAAGTAGTTACCCTGATATTTGTGGAAGAACTACTGGAAGAAACATCTTCAATGGCAGAATAGAAAAACAGGCAGTCATCAAGTCCCAATGAATGTTTCTTTTAATTAGTGAGCCCTAGAGCAATGGTTCTCAGAGTGGGGTTCCCAGACCACAGCACCAACACCAATGGGGGACTTGTTCGAAATGAGAATTCTCAGGCTCCACTCAGACCCAGTGAATCAGAAACTTGGGATGTACTTTAAGAATTACCATGCTAGAGCATGGACAATATTGACTAGATGAATGGTTTCAACACATCTTCTGTAAGCTGCATTATCATTTGTTTCCATTTTCTAGTTTCTTGATTAAAACTTACATTTGTATGTCCTTTGCCACTTATACTTTTTCTTCATGTGTGCTAACATATTTGATGTTTATAAGCATTTAATAATGTTAGCAGGGAAGATATCATAATACCCATTTACTGATGAAAAACTGAGATTCTTTTCCAATGTCACATGGTAAGAAAATCACACACTTTATGGAGTTAGAACCTGAATTTTTCAACTTTTTTACTGGATTATTCAGTCCCATTCTCTCTCGAGTCTTGCTCACCAGTCTCTTACTTTGTTTACACTGAGCTTCTGTCAAAGCTGGTTGCTTGTTTCCACAGAACCTGCTTTGGGTTCCCTTATTTCTGAACACTTCCTTCTTTATTGCCTACTGCTTTGAAGGCACGGGACAATGTTTCTCAAGTTTCAACATCCACACAAGTCACTTGAAGGTCTGGTAAAAGGGCAAGTTCTGTTCAGAGGTGTGGGCTGGACTGGAGACTGTGCATTTCTAGCAACATCCATGGATGTTCCAGGTCTCCACCAGGCCAGTCAGACACCCTGGTGCTTCGGCCTGTGCTTTCCCCTGAGGACACTGCGAGTTCCTTGATGGCAGGACAAAGCGTTGTTCATCTTTATATCCCTGAATGTGAGGAGTAGCTCCTGGGAAGGAGGTGAGGGAGGAAGAAGGAAGGAGAGGAGAGCACCTTCACTAGCATCCACCTCTCTGAGCAGAGAAGTGAGAAGATGGGTTGTTCACATCCAGGGTCTTGACCCTCACTTTTACCTTAACATGCCAAAAGCAAACAAAAAAAACCCTGAAAATACTTTATAATTTTTCAAAGTCCAAACAGAGATAAATTAGGGAGGTTTATGACTGCTGAAGCTCTGGCTTCTATTTGGCATCTTGTTTCTCAATGTCCATCCACTGAAGGATATCATTCAATATGGAGAAAACATCATTTGGGGCTCTCAGTCCCAGTACAGTGACTGCAAGAAGCTGTGTCCCTGCCAAGAAATTGGACTGGGTTGCTCTGGTGCCTGCCTAGAATTACCATATAGGAACTAATCTCCTTAACACCATTAATACTAAATTTAAGTATTATACTTTGGCAGGTAAAACTGCCTATCATCTTGTAAAATGTAGCATGACCATCTGGAAGAAACTTGGCATTGTCAGAAGGAAAGGGGAGATGCAGGGTAATGTACAAGTCATTTTTACAATCCTCCCCATGTGGAGCAAAGTGTGTGGCTTGACAGCCAAACCCCTCTCACTGTTTGGAAATATTTAACTACCTATAGAGAGGGTCTCTCTCTCTCTCTCTCTCCCTCTCTCTCTCTCTCTCTCTCTCTCTCTCTCAGAAAAAAACAGAGCTATAGTTATTGGGGTGGCAGCTATAGATTGATGGTACTGGTGGGGCTGAGTAAAAGGGGTGGCAGTGGGAAATGTGTATGTAAAAGCTTCTTCAGTCCCAAGAATGTGGTTCCTTTGGCTTCCTACACTGCTCCCTGGGAAATTCCTGTTTTCACTTAGCCTTTTTGGTGACTACACATGCCACCTATCTTCACAGGTTCATCTTGGAAGCAAAGGCTGGTGACAATATCTGGGCCTCACCTGAACCTCCATTCTCCTCTACCATTTGTTGATCATAACAAACCTCTCCCCTCCAGCCATTATACAGAATTTGCATAGATGAGTGGGCCCTGCTCTTGGGCACTCTGTGCCTTTGTATGCATTATTTCTTCCACCTAGATGCCCCGACTTCCCTTTCTCTGTCTCACAGGTGGCAAACACTAAGCCTTCAAACAAAATCCGGCCCTCCACCTTGTTTTATCTGGCCCAGCACCTTGTTTCTACCTGGCAGTAGTGCCAAGCTCCTTGTCCCTAGTTAAGGAGTAGTTACATGTATACAGTCCTAAAATTACATTCAGCCCTTTGAAGGCAACTGTGAGGCTGATATGGCCCCCAGTGAAAATGAGTTTGACACCCTTGCTCTATCTGGTAAGTTCCAATTGCTCTTCAAAATTCAGCTTAAGCTTCTCTTAAAAGCCCTCTGTACCCTCCCCAATTCTCCCCTTCACACTTAAGGTAGTATCCCATGCCTCTCTACATGCTTCATACTTTGATTTTCTTTATTTGTCTCACCTACTAGACTCATATGTCTTTGTCAAGAAATATGGTAAGTGCCTAGTAAAGTTCCAAGCACTTAGAGGCTCAACAAATTTTAAATACTTAAATAAATAAACACAACAGAAACAAACTCATAGCTACGGAGAACAAATCGATGGTCACCAGGCAGAAGGGAGTAGGTGAAAAAGGTGAAAGAATTTAAAAAGTACAAATCACCAATAATGAAAACAGTCATAGGATGAATATGAAGTAGAGCATAAGGAATACAGTCAATAGTATTGTGATAACTATGTATAGTGTCAGATGGACCCTAGATTTATAAGGGAATGATCACTTCATAACATATATGAATATGTAATCACTATGTTGTACACTTGAAACCACTATAATGTTTTGTATGTCAACTATAATTGAAACATAAAATTTAAAAATGTGTCATAATGGATATCTGTCTATAATATACCCTGTGAAGTACAAGGCCATTTTTCTCTGGAAGAAAGTAAAGAGCTTGCTTCCTTCCCAGCTTTAGCCTTAACATGTCTCATGTCACATGTACAAGGGATGACAGGGAAGAGTTCCAAAGTCCTAGTTATAGTGGCAGATTTCCATCTAGAGCAAAGCCTGCTCCCACGTCACCTTGGCACTTCAGTCTTTAGCATGACCAATGCCATATACCACTTGAAAAGCTACTGGCCCCAAATGGAGAGTTTTCTAGTAGACTCCAGCCTGAGCCTGAGGAGTGGCTATTATTAAGCATCCCTCAGGGAGGCTCTGACAGGCTGGAACAATGCCCAGATCAGAGGGGTAGAGACAGAGCTGTGGGGCTGGAGGGGAGGGCCAGTTCTTCCATGCACCTGAAAGGTGCTGCCACTCTGGGATTGGCCCACCCCTGTTTCCCATGTTATCAACCCAAGGAGAAACACTGACTCCTTCCTGCCCACTTCTGGAGGACCTGCCCTGAAGGAATCACTCCAGTGGAGAGGTTTCTGGTGGACCCTGGCCTGGGCCTGTCATGCAGTCCTTATTGAGGAGGTTTAGGCAGGCTCACCCAGTACCAGAATCTGAAGGGAAGAGACTGAGTGGCAGGGCTAGAGAGGAGGGCCTCTTTCTCCTGTGTGCCTGAGTAGGCCCCCTGTTCCTGTGCAGGGCCTTCCTTCCATTTGGCCAGATATTGGCCTGTTTTATCCAGGTGAGCTCTACTGCACTCATCCTGATGACTACATGAGACCTTGCCCTACCACAAAGGCTGGAGGATCCCAGGCAGGTGGCAGCTTGATTTGGTGTACCCTGAGACTTTTTCCTGAATGGCCTTAGACCCAGCACTGGCACCAAGTTTGAATCTGTATCTGCCTGGTGAATACCACTGGCCCCAGCTGGTGACTCACTGAGAACCTGTCTCACACAACTTGCAAATTGTCAGGGGCTCTTTCAATGACCGAGCCTACCAGGCAGCCATAAGGCAGAGAAAAATCTCAGAGCACCTTGGGCCTTGTGCTTACCTACCCCAGGCCAGAGCTAGTGGAAACCAGCCTTGGTATATATTTTGACCCCTCCCATGCACATCCTGGCCCAGCAGGAGAAGCTACAAACTGTGAATCACTTGGTAGCTCCAGACAGGTAGCCCAAAGCCAGTTACAGGCAGCATCTGACATCAACCTGCACCAAAGTCTCTCCCAAGACGCCCCAGAATCAACACACCTGGTGGTGAGTTTAAGACCACACCAGAGCATGACCCTAATAGCTCCACAAGTAGCACAACCAAAGAGAGGTCTCAGCAGGCACCAGATCCTGTGGGGGCCAACTCTACTCTGTGGTTCAGCCCCCAAGTAAAAGAACAGGAGAAATCCCCAGAAAAAGAACTAAATAAAATGGGGCAACCAAACTATCAGATGCAGAGTTCAAAACAGTGGTTATAAGGATGCTCTAGAAACTTAGAGGAAAAAAATGGGTGAACCCAGTGAGAGAGAGGTAGTAACCATAAAAAAGAACACAGAAACCATTAAAAAAGCAGTCAGAAATGAAGAATACACTAAAATGAATCAACAGCAAGTTAGATGAAGCAGATGATCAAATCAGCAACTTGGAAGACAAGATAACAGAACATCCAAGCAAAGAAGAACAAGAACTTGGAAATATGAGGAATGGCTAAGGTACCTCTGGGACAATATGAAGAGTAACATCTGTACCACAGGGGTACCAGAAGGACAGGAGGGAGAGCAAGGAATTGAGAACTTAATTGAAAAAAGTTACTGAAAACTTCCCTAACCTGGTGAAGGAAAAAGACACACAAGTCAAGGAACCACAAATATCCCAAACAAGATGAACCCAAAGCGGCCCACACCAAGATACAACATAATGAAAATGGGAAAGGTTAAAGACAAAGAGAGAATCTCAAAAGCAGCAAGAGAAAGACAGTTACCTACAAGGAAGTCCCATAAGAGTATCAGTTGATCTCTCATCAGAAGCATTTAAGGCCAGAAGGGATTGGCGTGAAATATTCTGAGTGATGAAAAATAAGGATCTACAACTGAGACTACTGTACCCAGCAAGGCTATCACAAAAAATTGAAGGAGACATAGCTTCCCAGGCAAGAAAAACCTAAAGGAGTACATCACCAAAAACCAGTATTACAAGAAATGTTAAAGGCACTTCCATAGTAAGAGAGAGAGAGAGAACATATGTCTAAATAATAAAATGGCAATAAATATGTACCTATTTATACTCGCTTTAAATGTAAAGGGCTTAACTGCTCCAGTTGAAAACACAGGGTAGCTGAATGGGTGAGAAAACAAGATCCAAATATATGTTGTCTACAAGGTATCCACCTCACAGCAAAATATACCTACAGACTAAAAATAAAGCAATAGAAAAAGGTATGCTATGCAAATGGAAGCCAACAAAAAAAGCTGAGATAACAATACTTATACCAGACAGAATAGACTTTAAAACAAAGGAATTTAAAAACAAAGGATCATTATACAATAATAAAGGAATCAATCTAACAAGGCAAAATGACCTTTGGAATAATTTACGCATCCAACATAGGAGCACCTGAATATTAGAGAGAATATTGACAGACATAAAGGGAGATATCAATAGTAATGCAATGATCCTAGGGGACTTTAATACCCTATTGATATTAATGGATAGATCTTCCAGACAAAAACTCAACAAGGAAACAGTGACTGTAAATGAAACAATAGACCAGATAGACTTAATTGATATTTTTTACAACATTACACCCTAAAACTGCAGGATATACATTTTTTCAAGTTCACATAGAAGATTTTCCAGGATGGCCCACATGTTATACCTTAAAACAAGCCCCAATAAATTTAAGAAGATTAAAATTATTTCAAGCATTATCTCTGACCATAATTGTATAAAACTAGAAATTAATTATAAGAAAAAAAAACAGAAAAACACACAAACACATGTACACTAAATAACATGTTACTAAAAAATGAATAGGTTAACAAAAAGATCAAGTAAGAAATCAAAAGATACCTTGAGATAAATGAAAATGAGAACACAACAACCCGAACTCATGGTACACAGCAAAAGCAGTACCAAGATGGAAATTCATAGCAGTACAGACTTACCTCAAGAAACAAGAACTATCTCAATTAACAATTTAACCTTTTACCTAAAGAAACTGGAAAAAGAACAACATACAAAGCCCAAAGTGAGTAGATGCAAAAAAAAAAGAAGTTCAGAGCAGAAATAGATAAAATAGAATTTAAAAAAAAGATTAATGAAACCAAGATTAATGAACCAATAGAATCTACAAAGAAAAGATTAATAAAACCAAGAGCTGGTATTTTGGGGAAAGTAAACAAGATTATTAAATCTTTAATTGGACTCATATAGAAAAGGGAGAGAGGAGCCAAATAAATAAAACTGTAAATGAAAGAGAAGAAACAACAGAAACACAGAAATGCTGAAAAATTATAAGAAAATACAAAAACCAATTTTGTGGTAATAAAATGAAAAACCTGAAAGAAGTTGAAAAATTGCTAGAAACATTTAAACTCCTAAGATTGAATCAACAGGAATCAGAAAATCTGAACAAATCAATTATATCTAACAAAATCAGAGCAATAATCAACTCCCAACAAACAAAAGTTCTGGATGAGATGGCTTCATAGGTAAATTTTAGCAAACAATTAACATCTATCCTTTTCAAACTATTCCAAAAAAATACAGGAGGAAGGGAGACTCCCAAGTTTATTTAACAAGGCCAGCATTATTCTGATTCCAAAACTAGGTAAAGACACTTAAAAATAATAAAATTATAGGCCAATATCCCTGATGAGCATAGATAGAAAAATCTCCATCAAAACATTAGCAAAATGAATTCAGTAATATATCAAAAAGATTATACACCATAATCAATTGAGATTTATTCACCAGATGCAAGGATTTTTCAACAACTACAAATCAATTAACATAATATACTACATAAACAAAATGAAGAATAAAAATCATTTAATCATATCAGTAGATGGCAGGAAAAGCTTTTGATGAAACTCAGCATCCATTTATGATAAAACCTCCCTGCCAAGTGGAAATAGAGAAAACATATCTCAACATAATAAAACCATATATGTATGCCAAACCCACAGTCAAGATCATATTTAACAGGGGAAAACTAAAGTGTTTCCCTTGAGATCAGGAACAAGGAATGTTTACTCCCACCACTCTTATTCCACACAACACTGGAAGTCAGCCACAGCATCAGACAAGAAGAAATAAAATGTATCACATTACGAAGAGGTAAAATTGTCAATATTTTCATATGACGTGATAATGTATATAGAGAAACCTAAAAATTTTACCCAAAACTACTAGAATAAATGAATTTAGTAAGGTAGCAGTATACAAAATAATTATTGAGAAATCAGTTGCATTTTTATACACCGATAATGAACTATCAGAAAGTGAAACTGAAAAAAAAAATCCTAAGTACAATTGCATCAAAAATAAATAAATAAATGCTTAAGAATAAATTTAACCCAGGACATAAATGACCTTTACTCAGAAAATTACAATACAATGAAGAAAGAAATCAAAGAAGATACTAATAAATAAAAGCATATACTGTGCTTATGGATAGGAAAAATTACTCTCTTAAAAACAAAAGAAGAAAATTTTACCCTTTGCAACAGTATGGATGGACTTGGAGAACATTATGCTGAGTGAAATAAGCCAGTCAGAGAAAGACAAATACCATGTATTTCACTCATATGTGGAATACAATGAATGAACTGAACTAACAAGCAAAACAGAGACCCACAGATGGAGAGCAGATGACAGCTCTTGGGGGTGTGGGTTAGGGAGGGGAGGGATTGAGCAAAGAGGAAAAAGGACTCATGAGCATAGACAACAGTGTGGTGATTGCTCAGGGGAGGTAGGTTTAAGGGGACTAAAAGGTAATAGAAAAAAAATACAATACAGATTAAATCAATAAAATAAAATGTTCATACTACCCAAAGCAATGTATAGATTCAATGCAACTCCTATCAAAATACAAACATCACTTTTCACAGAACTAGAATGAGTAATACTCAAAAATTTGTGTGGAAATACAAAAGACCCCACATAGTGATAGCAATCTTAAACATGAAAAACAAAGTGGGAGGTATCACACTACCTGATATGAAACCATACTACAACTCTATAGTAATCAAAATAGCATGTACTGGCATAAAAAAGGAGACACATAGATCAATGGAACCAAAAAAAGAGCCCAGAAATAAAACCCATGTCTATAAATTCAGTAGGGAAAATTGGACAAATACACATAAAAAAATGAAACTAGACTACCTGCTTATACCATACAGAAGAATACTCTCAAAATAGATTGAAGACTTAAATGTAATACCTAAAACTATAAAACTCCTAAAAGAAAACAGATAGTAAAATCTCAAACATTGCTCTTAGCAATAATTTTTCTCAGGAAAAATATTTCCTCAGGAAAGAGAAACAAAAGAAAAAAATAAATAAGTGGGACTACATCAAAGTAAAAAGATTTTGCAGAATAAGAGAAACCACTAACAAATCAAAAATATAACCTACTGAATGCAAGGAGATAGTTGCCATGATACATCTGATAAGGGCTTAAAATCCAAAATTTATACAAGTCAACATGAGAGAAACAACCCAATTAAAAGTGGACAGAAGCCCTGGCTAGTGTAGCTCAGTGGATTGAGTGTGGGCTGCAAACCTAAGGGTTGCTGGTTCAATTCCCAGTCAGGGCACATGCCTGGGTTGCGGGCCAGGTCCCCAGTAGGGGGCACATGAGAGGCAATCACATATTGGTGTTTCTCTCCCTCTCTTTCTCCATCCCTTCCCCTCTCTCTAAAAATAAATAAAGAAAATCTTAAAAAAATAAAGTGAACAGAAGACCTAAATAGACACTTCTCTAAAGAGGACAGATAGCCAGCAGACATAAGAAAAGTTGCTCAGTATAAAAAAAAATGCAAATCAACACAATGAAAAGCACCTCACACCTGTCAGAATGGCTATCAGCAATAAATCACCAATGACAAGTGTTGATGAGATTGTGGAGAAAGGGGAACCCTCCTCCACTGTTAGTGGGAATGTAGATTGGTGCAACCACCACAGAAAACACTGTGGAGCCTCCTCAATAAATAAAAAATTGAACTGCCTTATTCTCTAGTGATTTCATTTCTGGGATATATTCAAAGAAACCCAGAATACTAATATAAAAGAATATATGCACCCTATGTTCATTGCAGAATTATTTATAATAGCCAAGATATGGAAGCCACCCAAGTGCCTGTCAACAGATGAGTGAAAATATGGTAGTATATTTGCACACTGGAATACTATTTGGCCATAAAAAAGAATGAAATCTTACCTCTTGTAACAGCATGGAAGGACCTAGAGTGTATTATGCTAAGTGAAATAAGTCAGAGAAAGACACACACCATATTCACTTACATGTGAAATATAAAGAACAAAATAAACAAAATTGAAACAGACTCACAGGCACAGAGACAAACTAATGGTGACCAGAGGGGAGAGGCATTGTGGGTCTGGGTGAAAAAGGTGAAGGGATGGGAAGTAAAAAATGGTAGTTTAAAGTGCAGTGTAGGGGATATAGTCAGTAATATTGTAGTAACTATGTATGGGACCAGGTGGACACTTGGAATATTTGGGAGGACCCCTTTTAAAGAGTATGACTATCTAACCACAAAGCTGTGAACCTGAAGCTAATATAGAGTAATACTGAATGTTAACTATAATTGAAAAATTAAAAAATTAAAAATAAAATGACATATAAATTCAGGAAAAGAAAACAAATTCAATTTATTGGAGAACCCTAACCACAAATTTCCCTTACGGATAGTTATGGGATGAAGATTGTTTTGAAAGCAAATCATAGCTCCCAAGCAAGTAGAACTGTCTTGGGCTGAATTGCCCCCATTGTGTGAGACAAGAATCTAAGGGCAAATGGTTTATTTGGCTCCTGTGCAGACAACTGAGGCTTTGTCCCACTGAGGACCTCAGGAAGATGGAGTAGAACACACCTCAGGCTCAACCTATGCTAAAGTCAAGGAGGTGGGGTGTTCGTTCTCTCTGTTCATTCATTCACTAGTTGGTGGGCAATTGGTTGTTTCAGCTTTGGGCTATTACAAATAATGCTACCTTGGACATTCATGGATTTTTGTGTACATGTTTTTATTTCTGCCTAGGAGAAGAACTGCTTGGTGGATTGGTAAGTGTATGTTTCACTTTAAAAGAATCTGACTGTTTTGCAAGACAGCTATACCATTTTTTAAAATATATTTTATTGATTATGCTATTATAGTTGTCCCATTTTCCACTTTCACTCCCCTAAACCCTGCACACCCCCTCCCACCCACATTCCCCACCTTTAGTTCACGTCCATGTGTCATACTAATAATTTCTTTAGCTTCTACATTTCCCATACTATTCTTGCCCTCCCCTTGTCTATTTTCTACCTACCATCTATGCTACTTATTCTCTGTATCTTTTCCCCCCTCTCCTCCTGCCACTTCCCTGTTGATAACTCTACATGTGATCTCCATTTCTGTGATTTTGTTCCTGTTCTAGTTGTTTGCTTGGTTTGTTTTTGTTTTAGGTGTGGTTGCTAATAATTGTGAGTTTGCTGTCATTTTACTATACATGTTTTTTATCTTCTTTTTCTTAAATGTTCCTTTAACATTTCATAAAATAAGGGTTTGGTGATGATGAACTCCTTTAACTTGACCTTATCTGAGAATCACTTTATTTGCTCTTCCATTCTAAATGAAAGCTTTGCTACATAGAGCAATCTTGGATGTAGGTCCTTGCCTTTCATGAGTTGGAATACTTCTTTCCAGCCCCTTCTTGCTTGCAAGGTCTCTTTTGAGAAATCAGCTGACAGTCTGATGGGAACTCCTTCGTAGGTAACTGTTTCCTTATCTCTTTCTGCTTCTAGGATTCTTTCCTTCATTTTAATCTTGGGTAATGTAATTATGATGTGCCTTGGTGTGTTTGTCCTTGAGTTCAACTTCTTTGAGACTCTCTGAGCTTCCTGGACTTCCTGGAAGTCTATTTCCTTTTCCAGAATGGGGAAGTTCTCCTTTATCATTTGTTCGAATAACTTTTCCACTTGTTGCTCTTCCTCTTCTCCTTCTGGTACCCCTATAATTCGGATGTTGGAATGTTTAAAGATGTCTTGGAGGTTCCCAAGCCTCTCCTCATTTTTTTAAATTCTTGTTTCTTCATTCTTTTCTGTTTGGTTGTTTCCTTCTTCCTTCTGGTCCATTCCATTGATCTGAGTCCCAGTTTCCCTCCCATCACTATTGGTTCCCTGCGCATTTTCCTTTATTTTACTTAGTGTAGCCTTAATTTTTTCATCTAATTTATGACCAAAATCAACCAATTCTGTGAGCATCCTGATTACCAGTGGTTTGAACTGTGCATCTGATAGGTTGGCTATCTCTTCATCACTTAGTTGTATTTTTTCTGGAGCTTTGATCTGTTTTTTCGTTTGGGCCATTTTTTTTTTTTCTTGTCTTGACGCTCCTGTTACATAGTGAGGGGCAGAGCCTTAGGTGTTCACCAGGGTGGGTCAACCCAGTTTCTGGGTTGTGACGCTGTATGTGGGGCAGGGCTCAGAGAGGGAACAATGGTGCTTGCTCCACTCTGCCATATTTCAGTCTCTTTCACCACTTCCCCCAAGCAAACTGGGCCTTTCTCATGCTGATTTCCATGTGGGTGGGCTTGTGTATGTTCTAGGACCCTGTGGATCTCTCCACTGAACTCTCCTGTGAGGTTCAGAGTCTCTCCCAGCACCTCAACCCCCACAGGTGTTTATTTTGAGGTTTTATTTCCCCTTGCTACAGCCTGTCTTGCTCCCTAGTTTTGCCTGGTTTATCTGCATGAGTGTGTGGGACTGCCCAGCCAGCCAGCCACATCACTGGGTCTGCCCGCTCATCTTGCACGACCGGGGTCTGCCAGCCACCGCTTTTTTTTGCCTCAAACCCTCTCCGCCCAACTCCACCCCTCCTACCAGTCTGGGTGAATGTGTCTATTTTAACTCCTTGGTTGTCGGACTTCCATACAGTTCAATTTTCTTTCAGTACTCGTTGTTTTTTGTTTGTTTGTTTCTAAATTTTTGTTGTCCTTATTGTGGTTGTATGAGGAGCCAAGTGTGTCTACCTACACCTCCATCTTGGCTGGAAGTCAGCTATACGATTTTTACAATCCTACTAGCAATATCTGAGTTTCCCAATGTTACTAAAAAAGACAAGCCCATGGCTTGCCTTTTTAATTTTCTTAACAGGGTCTTTTGAAGAGTAAGTGTGTTAAACAGTAAAGTCCAACTTAGTGCATTTTGTTACTTGATTTTTCTCACAAAGATTTTCTTCTATTTTTTCCAAAGTTTTTGTTTTAGTTCTTTCATTTGTGTGATCCATTTTGTTTTTTTTTAAAGATTTTATTTATTTATTTTTAGAGAGATGGGAAGGGAGGGAGAAAGAGAGGGAGAGAAATATCAATGAGTGATTGTCTCTTGCACATCTCCTATTGGGGACCTGGCCCACAACCTGGGCATGTGCCCTGACTGGGGATCAAACCAGAGACCCTTTGGTTTGAAGCCCTCACTCAACCTACTGAGCTATGCCAGCCAGGCTTGAGTTAATTTTTAAGTATTATTGTAATAAGGGTTGACATTTATCTATCTGTCTATCCACCCATCTATTAATATACATATTTATTTATTGGCATATGGATAACTAATTGTTCCAACACCACTTATTGTAAATACTATCTTTCTCTCAATGAATTACCTTGATAATTTTACTAAAATCAATTGGCCATCTTTATCTGAGTCTATTTCTGGACTCTTTATTCAGTTTCACACATCTATATTTCTACCTTTCCACCAATACCACACTGTCTTGATTACTGTAGTTTTTAGAGTAAATATTGAAATCTAGTAGTTTATGGCCTCCAATTTTGTTATTTTTCAAAAATTATTTGGCTATTCTAGGTCCTCTCTACATTTTATTTTATACTTTTAAACATATTATTTATTTATTTTTAGATATAGGGAAAGGTGGGGAGAAAGATTGCAAGAGAAATATCAATCAGTTGCCTGTTGCACATCCCCAGCCAGGGACCTGGCCTGTAATCCAGGCATGCATTTCACCTGGGAACTGAACTGGTGATCTTTCTATTCTCAGGCTGGTACTCAACCCACTGAGCTATACAAGCCAGGGCAATCCTCTACATTTTAATATAAGATTAAAATCAGTATGTCAATTCCTGCCCAAAAGGCCTGATGTAATTTTGAGTGAAATGGTGTGGAGTGTTTATGTGAGCTTTGGGATCATGGCTATGTTAATTGTATTTAGTCTTCTAATCCATATTTTCTTTATTATAGTATCTCAGCAATGCTTTGTAATTTCTAATGTACAAGACTTGCACCTATTTTATAAATTTACCCATTTCACATTTTTATTCTATTGTAAGTGGCATTGTTTTTATTTTATTTAAAATTTAAGGAACACATATTTATCCTATGTTCTTCTTAGGTCATTTATATTTTATGTACTTATATATGTATAATTATATATGTATTGTTTTGTGAAATTACTGCCTTCCTCCCAAACAGTTTTAAGGAAGTCTACAAAAACATATAAACAAAATCTTAAGAGAGTGGAAAAGGGAAACAAGAGGATAGGCCCCCCTAGTAGAGCCAGACATGAAGGCAATGTACACACATATCATACAATCTTTCTTCATTCACTTTTTCCAATGTGATAAGTGAAATCTGATTATTACATATTATAGAGCATCCTTAAGCAACAAAGAAAACCAACCATTCCAGAAATCACAGGTATTTCCTATACTTTTCTCCAGCAAATCCTCAGAAACAGGATAGAACATAATGTAATGGAACAAATAGGGTCCTGGACAGTGTCATTATGGAAGTTATGTTGCATTTTGACGCTCTGTTTCTTATGTCACTGAATGTATGGAAGAGACGTGCTGACAAGAATGTCTCTGAGGCTGTTACATTTGCCTGCAACCTCAGGAGAGGCCCCAGGCCAGAGCCGCTCGCCCAAGCTGGTCCTGGATTCTTTACCTTCGAACCTGCCAGAGATAATATGTTCACTGTTTTAAACTGCTAAGTTTGGCAATTTATAAGGTGGCACTTGGTAACTAACATGGATTTGGGTTCCCAACTACCACTGAGGCAGTGCCTACTTCACGCTGGGCAGTTTACTAAGTGCTCTGTAAGTGCTGTCTGATTTAATTCCCATTAGCTCTAGGAGGAAAGACTCATTCCTGGACTGCTTAACAAGTGAGGACTTTGAGGACCAGAAACATTCATGTCAAGTCACTCATAGGGAATCTGATTTTGAACTCTGTTATCTCAAACTCATGTCATTCTGCCTCATCACATCCCTCTCCCAACTCGATGCTGCTAGTGGCTCATCTATGCACGGTTCCTGGATGGAGATGGCCTTGCCCCTAAGGTGGTGAACATAGGCTCAAAAGAAGTGTGGAAAAATATTAGTGCAAAGGTTTGTGGTCCTCCAGGCCTAAACTCTCCTGGCAAAATCATATTATTTATTGTTTAGTTTCTTTTGTTGGGGAGAACTTAAATGAAATATTCTCTTTAGAGGAGCAATAAAGACAAAAACTGAGGTATGATGCTTTATGACAAAGACCAATTTTAGTTGTGTCAATGGCCCACAGTCTTGGAAAAAAACAAACTTTCTAGTGCGTAGCAAGTTCTTAGTTAACACTGATTGATAAGTTCTCACACAGGAGGCTCAAATCTCTACTAAGGAAATAATCACTACAGAAATAAATAAGGGACACAAGCCAAGTGAGGCTCTGGGCTGCACAATAAATAAATCAAGTCCTCTGCAAAGACACCCCTGTGAACAACATCATTAGGAATGAGGACTCAGAGGCAGCTGGTGTGAATGCCACCTGTCAGTAACTGTGATGGCAAATACAAGTTTACATGCTTCAGTTACCTGCTGACTGACTCGATTATGTCTGAGGAACAGGTCTAACCACACTTGGTAATCAGTGGATATATAAATAAATGAAGATAATTAGTTCAGGTGGCTAGACTTCAAAATGAAACAAGCTTCCGGTTTTCAGGAAGTACAGCAGGTATCTGAGAGATCCACAATTCACATTTGGCCCATTCCTTCTGGTGCCTGGGGGAGGGAGAGCTCACCTCCTTGGTCTGACTGGCCCATGGGCACACTCATCCCTTTATGCCCACACTGAGGGCTGTTACCTTGGCCACCCTCCAGTCTGAGGTAAGGGAGGAGGGTGGTGGCTGATGCTCGGGTCTCCATTCCAATTAACTCCCTTCTAAGCATATGGATAAGTTCAAGGTTATAGAAATCTTAGATGCTGTCACAGAAGCTCAGTAAGTCTGATAGAAGGGCCCAGGGTTATGCTGCTGGTCTGTAGCAGTGCTGGGCCGGGATCCCCAGGGCCTGACATTCCACGTAGGGCTCTTCCCCTGAGCCCCTGCCCCGGCTCCTCAGGATGCTCACACTTTGCAGCTCATCTCTAGAGGCAGTGAGCATGAGGGAACCTACTTATTTTCTTACAGAAAGTTCATGGCTTCTCTCTCCACATTCCCCCTCCCCTTTCAACCCGACTTCTGTCTGGTTTGAGTTTATTGTCAAAACACGCCCAGTCAAATTACTTGTCTGCAGACATTTTTGCTGGCCTTAGCATATCCACAAGAGAGCTGCTAATGACTACCCTTCCTGCCCATACTTAGCTCATCCTCAGAAGGGAACTGCTAGTTATCATTCTCTGACTGCAGCCTGCACTGTCTGGAAACAGTCAGGCTGGATTCCGGTGGCGGAGTGAAGTCCCGGCATCTTCCGTTGCGTTGGATCTCCACCAGGAGCAGTTCTCAGCTGTTCAATGGCCCTGTGCCTATAGTCCCTCAGGTCAGGCTCCTGTGAGCTTACGCTGGGGGCAGGGGGAGGGCGGCAATAGGGGTGGGAGGGGGTGAGTAGGTGACAGGCACTTCCATTTATGGTTGACTTCCTACAACCCCTACCAGGGCTAGATGTGTAATTTTCAGAGCCTGATACAAAATGAAAATTTGGGGCCCTTTGTTCAAAAAGCAGGAAAAAAATCACCTTTTCCTTTTTCCTGAAGCTTCTCTTTCTCTATTTGTCATGGTATTGTTTTGTCACTTAATGTACTAAGTAAAAAAGAAAGTAAAATTTTAAATTAGCATAAATTTAGCATCCATCTTTATGTTGTGCAATGTCAGCTTTCCATGCAAATATAAAGGCATTAACCTGTATGCAGAATCACCAGACCTGCATACACTGTATTTTGTAGCTCACGCATACATAATATTCCATTCCATGCTGCACAAAAGTAACTCAACTATTTTAATTTCATGTCCTGATACCTGTACATTGCACCAACTCTGTCTTTGCTTTACTGATGCATAAGAAAGGACCGAGTAAAGGAATCATTTTCAATGTAAATAAGTGGCTGCTACAGGGGAGTTCCATTAATAAGAAAGGATATAAAAGGGTTCCTTAGTCCCTTTTGCTACTTACAATGCCATCGCCTTCTTTCTGCATTTGAAGCAAGTTTGAGCTTAAATGGAAAAAATGGCCTCTTGATTATTCAGTGTACTTGTGCTCATGTTGAATCTCACTGAAGCCTATGCATCTTGGGTCTACCAGAAGTCTGTTCATGGGCATCGTGAATGGTGTATGTAAATGGAGCAGCAAATTGCATATCTCTCTGCTTGTAAGCATGCTCCATTATCCCATAGAATTTTATTTACCAAACAGAAGTTCAAAGATTAAAATATTAGAAATTTTAAGACAAGAGTACCAGAGCATTAAGCCAAGTGTGAGGGCCTTCTGAGCACAGGGCCTTGTGTCACAGCATAGATCACACATCAAGGCAGTGTCCTTGGGTCCCACTCCCACCCCTCAGGCCCAGGCCTCACTCTACTACCAAGGCATAGAAAAGGAACTCTAGAAATAGATGGAATCAGGAAGCCAAATGAAGAACAGTAAGCAGCTGAAAGTTCCTTTAGGTTCAAAGATTCTCAATCCTGCTAATATGACCTGGAGAACTAAAAAAAAACCAAAAATCTAATGCTGAGGCTTCAGGCTTGGAACTCCGACTTAATTGATCTGGGGAGGTTCCTGGTAAGCTGTCCAGGTGATGCTAATATGTATCCAGAGTCCATTGAGTCTCACCCTCCAGCTCTGTACCATCCAGCCGAAATGTCTGGGTTTTTTTTGGATTTTTTTTGTGTTTATTTATTTAGCCATCCTATTAGAGTGTTTTAATTTACTGTAGTGACACAAAATAGATTTTTTCTCTCTCTCTTTTTTCAGCTGAAACTTAACTTTTTCTATCATGTTTAAAACTTAGTGCAATGAACATACTTTCTATGGACTATTTATAATGGTCAAATTCTCCACTTCATCCCATCTCAGATGCTGGATGACATCTCTCGTCCTTGTTAGACATGGCTGCTGCACGAGTCCGGCTGGGCCTGGCTCAGTGGTTCAAGTTTCAGATTTCTTCCCACAAAATGTGAACGACCCACCAATACCTTCAAATAAACTTGAGAGCTTCACTATTTAAAGAACTCACACACTGAATCTCTTTGTAATAGGAATAGTCATCTCCTAATTTGGCTTTTAGTCAATGTATAAAGACTTAGCTAACTTTATCATTTAGATCAATTAATATTTATAAGTTAAAAACTTCTTTCGCCATATATTTTTTATATTCCATTATACTACAAACATTCATGAAATGTATAGATAGACATTAGATATCAGATTCTGTACATCTGGTCTGGAGTCTAGTCATTGTATAAACGTTTCTTAGTTGGTTTTGACTGCCAACTAGGTTTTGAAATAACGGATCTAACCCAAATTCTTATTTTTTTAAACATACATCATCCCTAGTACTAAAGTCAAATCCTAGAAGCAAAGTACTAAAAATATGTTCTTGGCAGATATTCTAGAGAATGTAAAAAAAATAAAAACATAAAAGGTATCCTTAATCTTATTGGCTATAGAGAAGTACCGTTTGCCCTTCCAGCTTTAAAAAAAAGAATAAACAAGTGATATTTTAAAAATATCGTTGTAGTATGGGCACCAACCAAGGCTCATTGACTATTACACTATTGGGTACTTTTGTAGAAAAAACATAGGCTGTAAACACTTTAACATTGCTCTTAGCAATAGTTTCTTGGATACATTTCCTCCAACAAGGGAAACAAAAAAATTAAAAATGAAGAAAAATGGGATTACATTAAACTAAAAAGTTTTTGCACAGCAAAGGAAACTATCAACAAAATGAAAAGACAATTTACTGAGTGGGAGAAGAATATTTGTAAATGATACACCCATTAAGGGATTAATGTCCAAAATATACTTTTAAAAATTCATACAAATTAACACCAAAAAAAAAAGAGTCCAATTAAAAAAATGAGCAGAGAAGTCAAATAGATATGTCTCTAAAGAGGATACACAGATGCTAAACATCACTAATCATCAGAGAAATGCAAATTAAAACCACAGCGAGATACCACCTCACCTGGCAGAATGGCTATTGTCAATAAATCAACAAACAACAAGTGCTGGTCAGGATGTGGAGAAAAGGGTACACTTGTGCACTGTTGCTAGTATTGTAAATTAGGGTAGCCACTATGAAAACCAGCATGAAGTTTCCTAAAAAAATTAAAAATAGAGTTTCCATATGAGTCACCATTTCCACTTCTGGGTATTTATCTGAAAAAAAAAAAAAACCCAATTCAAAAAAGTATATGCACCCTTATGTTCACTGCAGCATTACTAGTAATAGCCGAGATATGGAAACAACCTAGATGTCCATCAACAGACGAATGGATAAAGAAGACGTAGTACATATGTACAATGGGACATTATAGAGCAACCAAAAGAATGAAATTTTGCCATTTGTGACAACGTGGATCAACCTAGAGGGTATTATGCTGAGTGAAATAAATCAGATAGAGAAAGACAAATACTATATGATTTCACTAACATGTGAAATCTAAACAAACTAAATAAGTAAATAAACAAAACAAAACAGAAACGGAATCATAGATATAAAGAAGGTTGCCAAAGGGAAGAGGGTAAGGGGATGGGAATAACAACCATAACAATAACAATAATAAATTTGCAAAAAATAAAAGAATGTTCATTTGGTTTTGTGAAGAGATTTGACTGTAAGTTTAGCAATAAACACTGGCAGAGAAAAAATAAATAAGTAAATAAATAATATACATGTCCTGCCTACACATATTTGTATCATTTCTCACCTGGAGAAGTGCAGTATATTCCTACCTGGAACTCCCTCCTATAGAGAACCTATCCACGTGGAACAGCAAATATAGCTCAACCCTATGGGAAAGCCCATAGGCACATGGTGGCACAAAGGATGCCAAACCCACGGATCTGTCCTCCCATGGGAAACCAGGCCCGCATTATACCTAGGCTACTTTGAGGCTTGCTTTTGCTAAGACTCCCTCACCCTGAGTTGAACCAACAAAAGCTTACTGTGCATCTTTAAAGTAACTTCCTGAAGTCTGTGCTAATTCTCCCAAGGACAGAGTGTAACCAGACCAATTACTCTTATCATTCCCTTGCATTTGCAAGATTTTCTCCTTGTTAATCCATAGGAATTAGTAATCAGTAACATCCTTTCCTTTGATATCTGTAAAATGTAATCACCTAAAACAAACCTGAACATAATGAATGAAAACCTTCCTTGATATATGCTATTAGAAAGCCAATAAAAGACTGCCAAGGCAAGGGTCATGGAGGTTTCCTCTTGAGAAAGTGGCTGAGGCACTCTGAGGTGCTCTTCCCTTGAGAAAGTGGCCATGCCATCCCTTTTTCTCCACAGAACTCGGTAGTCCATGTGAATTTGTCTTGTCTCATCCACAACACCGTGAACACTGTGGGGCCAGTGTCTACCTCACCCTCCTGCCTTTATTCCCATTGAAATCAATGAACAAGTATCAGTACAATATTTTTTTAAAAAAAGGACTATGTTGTGCTCTTAGTGCTTCATTTTCTAATGACATGTCAGAAATACTATAGACTGAGGCTGAGGCTTGATCGTCCAACAGAGGACAAAACTCTGAAAATAAGAAGTAAAAGACTTCCCTTTTTACTTTTCAAATTGGCTCATGAAATGATAAAATGGTATAATAATTTTTAAATTAAATTTTTTTTGTGAGCCAGGGCTTTTCTGCTAGGAAAGGTTTTGACTCCTCAAAGGCCCCTAGTCTGAAGTTTACACAATAGACACTGAGACTGGGAAGCTGATGTCTTTGTCATCATATAAGAACCCGTTCTCTCAGAAGAACATGCTATTCAAAGGGCCTGAGATGGGAGTCAAGGGGGAGAGATAGAGAGTGAGGCAAATGATAGTAACTGCAGGTAATTTTGAGATGACCCCAATAGAGAATTCATCACTTTCTAGGATATATTCCAGGAAGATTTCAAGGATTTCAAGGTACATGTGGAAGCTTTTCTTTAGCAAGACTCTGGAGGGAAAATTAACAAAGAAGAAAAATCATGTGATCATCTCAAAAAGGATAGAGCAAGCATGTGATACTATTAATCATCTGTTTGAGGTTAAAAAATATTATAGAAAACTAGCAATAGAAAGAAACACCTTTAATAAGATACAGTGTGCAATAAACCTACAAGACGAATTATACTCAATAACAAAATAATAAAATTTCTTCTCTTTAAGGTTGAGAATGAAACAGGGATACTTAAAATTACTACTTGTATACAACACCACACTGGACATCTCATTATTTTGAAAGAAGGCAAAGAAAAGAAATAAAATAGAGAGATTGTAAAGGAAGAGAAAAATTCATTTTTTCATAAATAGTATAACTAGAAATTTTGAACTAGAAAAACTGTACAACTAACAAAAATTGAAAAAATATGGGGACAAATTATTAAATTAACAATATGGCTGGATATAATGTCAATTGTAGTTCTTTATACCAACAACAATTAGAAAATAACATTTAAAATTTACACTATTTACAATACTACCAAAACTATTATATGCCTAGGAATAAATCCCGTCTAAGACTGAAATAACTCTGTAAAGAACATAGACAAATATGGCATATTCTTAGATTGAAAAACTTAATATTAAGAAAATGAACTTTTTTTGTTGTTTTGGCCAAAAATATTGGAGCTATTCTTTGTTGTGAGCCACCCTGCCTGGTTTCAGGAGCTGTAACCCCCCCATGGCTAAGGCTGAGTGAGCAACCTTTGGACCACAAGCCACTAAGGAGACAAAGCTTACCTCCCTGGCAGGAGGGCCACTTCTGCTCCTTTTATTTCATCCATAACTGGCCCCCAATGCCTGATCAGTTAGCCAATGATGGGTGAAATTCCCCAAGGGGGGAACAGCCTAAGACAGGCATGATCACATGGAGGCCCCAGGGAAGGACTTGGGGGGCTATGGAGAAAGGGGGTGATGGACCCTTGCCCCTCTGCTTTGACAAAGCCTGAGTCCTCATTCTGTCTGGGAGAAGTCTCCTAATCTCTTGGCTGCCTTCCTTCCCCTGCATGACTTAAGCCTGAAACAGTGACAAAGGGTGGTGCAACCCTGTGCTGAAAAGGGCAGGCACCCCGGGTCATCAGACCTAAGAAAGAATACATATACTCCTGTGAAACCTGCTTTTCTAAGAATGCCCTCAATTAAATGATAAAGGTTCAAGCAGGAAATGAGTTTGCTTCCCAAAGTTTTGTAGCCCTTTAGCTAACAGACCCTGACTCAGAATAAGCCCGGGTAGTTCTTTGTATGTTATCTATTGTTTGATCCTTACTACCTGACAATGATTAATGAAGTTTACCTGTATTCTGTGCAAATTAAAAGCCAAAAAAAAAAAAAACAAAACACAAAAACCCTATGAAGGCAAGGATTGGGGCTCTCTCCCCTAGAGAGAGTGGCCAGGCTGTTCTGAGGCACCCTCCCCTTGAGAGGATAGCCATGCTCTCCCTTTTCCTCCACAGGACTCGGTGGTCCATGTGAATGTATCTCATGTCTCATCCATAATGCCGCAGACACTGTGGGCCACTGTCGGGGTCAGTTCTTGATGTCTCCGTTTTCCTCATATCCCAAATCCAATCCATGAGATAATCCTATTAGCTTTCTTTTTTAAAAAAATTGCATTCCTCTTCTTTTTTAAGCTGTATTTTCAAAACATAATTTCGGTTTTCCTAAAAGCAAACTGTGTGTCAAAATTCAAGTGCAAGTATTTTATTTAGAATTTAAGGAAGATCAGGGGAGTGGGAGAATGAGACAGGGAAGGGGAGAAGGGAAGAAGTCAGCTAGAAGTATCATTTTACCAATTTATTGTCTTTTAGTTCCACATTCATCCTTCATTGCCTGCTCTGCAATATTATAAATGGGCCCTGTAACTCTTTTTTCTATGCCAGCAGACACAATGTTAGACGTTTACAGCAGAGGGCACTGGAGGGACAGTGGAGGAAAAAGGTTTCACTTACTAAGGTCTGGTGCTGTCCTCTCTTCAGGCTCCTTTTGCTCACCCAGCTCCTTCCCCTCAGTGTGTCTGCCGCAGCCCAGACACTTCTCCAGACTTTGTAGTGTGCAGTGGTCAGCAGTGCCAGAGCCCAGAAGCTTCCCCTGGAACCCCCTAGCACAACTTCGGAATGGAATGTTACCATGAAGCACTGCCCTATGTCTGTATCCCCTGGCAACCACGAGGGAACTTTTGGGGTGCATTCTGAGGGATGGAACCCTTCTTGGACAGTTTTCCCTGACAACCCAGATGGAGAATTCTCAGAGAGTTCCATGGCATAGAACCGCAAAGACTTCGCCATCCAGTGAGCTGCATGTGGTATGTGGTATTCTTATTCCAGATTTTTCCTTCTTTGGGTGCTCTGCCTCAGCTGTAAGGGTAGGTGTTGCTCCCTATATCTGCTTTTTCTCTGTTCTTTAGAGATCTCTCTGTATTTTATAGTACAATCCCTGCTGCTCCAAACCCCCTCTTATAGTTAATACTTTTTTATATTAAACTTTCCATGCTCAAATAGCTGTGTGGCTCTGTCTTTCTGATTTGAATTTGGTTGATGCAGATACCTCATTAACCCAACTGCTTTGGTGGACCTTAGAATTAACTTGAGCTAAGGGAATTCTGACAAATTGTGTAAAATATTATTCCAGTCAATGGCAAGGAGGCTGTGTTATTTATACATCAACGCTTGTCAATTGTTCAATCAGTGATTGGGAGGGGCTGCTGGGGAGTGCTAATTCCCGGCACCTCCCACCTGTCTCCACACAGCAGAGATACTTTCTACTGTTCCTGAAGAAGACCCCAGACACAGAGTCACAGGTCCTGGTATGTAGAAACCATGCAGAGCCCACTGAAACAGTAGGGTCCATGGGTTACAGCTGGGCCATGGACAGAGTCTGTTACAGCCCAACACCACACCACTCAAATCTAGTCACTCCTAATATTAAGGTCACTCCACCTTGTCACTGATCCCTCAGGGTGGTGACTGGTCCCAATTTCTTTATACAGCTAATGAAAGAAGAACACAGTCAGAGAATAGAAGGGACCAGTTGTCTCTACTGCAGTTGAAGCTCCTAATGATGTGTCATCTCTCCCCTCTTCCACCCATTTCTAGATTCCCCTCACTCTCAGCCAGTGTTTCTGCTGGTTTAGGATGCTCACTCAGTGGGAGTGCTGGAGGTCCAGGTGCTGTCCCTGACGGAGTCTGAGCCCCTGCAGCTCCTTCTCCTTCTGGCTGTGCTTGCTCTAACTCCCTGGTGTTCCAGACATGACTCTTCCCATCCCCATTATGCAACAGCATGCCTACTGCCTCAAAATAATTAGAGTCCAAAGTCACTATTTCTCTGTCAATTGACCTACTAGAATAAAAAGTCCCAAATTGCTAGCTTGTAGCCATAGTTACAAATTCACTGGGATGCTTCCATGGCTCCCTAGTGGAGCCATTCCTCCTTGGGAACCAGGACCTTTAACCCCGAAGAGCTGGAAGATGCAGGGGCAGGAAGCATACATTCCCAAAGTGAGTCACTGGAGGATCAGGAAGAGGAACCACTCTGACTTCCACCCTGTGGTTCTTATCCCCATGCATTCTACCTACTGCAGACCTGAAACACAGTGCCTCCGAGTCATTCTGCATGTGTCAGAATCATCTAGAAAGCTTGTTATAACAGGATTCCTGGGCCCCACCTATGAGAGTCTGATATAGAAGGTTTGAGGCAGGGCCTAGGGTTTTGCATCTCTAACACACTCCCAAATGGTGTTGAAGTTTTTGGTCCAGAGCCCATAATTTGCTGCTCACTGAGGTATAGTCTACACCTAGAAGGAGAGGCTCCCCACTCCACAGACTGTCAACCCTATGTTGGTGTGCTGAAGTCCCTGTAAGAGGCACCCCACTGTTCCCCAGGCCTGGAACTTTGGTGTCTGTTTCTTCAGCTACTTATCCATCTCCTTTTGCTGGAAAGTGGGTTCCTTGGACTAAAGCATGTTAGGTAGAGTCCAAGGACAATGACTCAGACACTCCATGAGCCCCTGAAGTGTGGTCTTGGAGAGGCACTATGGGCAATGTGACCTTCTGAGACCCTCAGAAAAAGCCTTCAGACACAGAATTGCAATGAAAGATCATATTTCTCATGTGCTCAGATTATGACTTCCAGGGCTTATCCCACAAACTGAAAGGAGTGCATTTTTCTCTCCCTCACATGATAAGCCTAGAAATCAGGGGGAAGCCTCGATACAGGGAGTCATTCCACTGCCTCATGGATAAGAACCCCATTGTCTAGAGGTCACTGAAGGGCCCTGTCCTCAGCTAGTGCTTAAACGCCACTACCAGACTTTGAAGAGGGCCCACACTCCCATGGATGACCCTCCCAAAGCTCATTTGGGCTTCCAACATAACCGCTCCCTTCTAATCTATACACATACAAAAAATGTTATGCTTTCCACAAAGTATACTCATTATTCCAGGAATCCTAGAAAGAAGAAGACATTTACCATGAGCTCAGAATAGGCTGTCATGGGATGATGGTTATTTCTGTTAAGCCAGGGGTTACCAGATAAGAGTACCCTGACTCTTATGATAATTTTCCCTCAGGGACCAATATGCTCATTTTCTGACAACCAATCTCCATTGGGCAACCTCAGCCCATCAGACATGTTGCAATAACTTCAAACCACACATCAAAGGAGCCAAGGCTTGCCCTCTCCCTTTCCAGGTCTTGCTATGAGGGAGGGATGACTTCATCACATATGAGGATGGAGTGTCTATTCCTGGTCTCATCAAAGTATCCGGTAATTGATTGTATGGATACTCTGATGACTTAACCAGGACAAAAGGGACCATCCAAAGTGTTTTAACATCTGTCCACCCTTAGAAAGCAGAAATTTTATTTTCATAAGAGGAGTAATCTCCCAGAAGAAATGAGCCAGCTACCTCCTCAGCTTTGGATGCATTATCCTAAGCCTAGGGCAGGGGAGCAAACCCACACTGAGTTGTCAGCAAGTAGAAGATAAACTCCCTGTGTTGTGTGTTCCAGTGGCTTCTTAAATTACATAGGTATTTCCACTTAATGCCTTTTTCAAAATAAATAAGGACCCTCTAAATCTTTATCAATTCTAAAAAAGCATCCATTATATCCAAAACACCTTATTTATTCTATCCATGATTTGGTAGCATTGCCAAATGGACAATATTTTCCCCCCTGAAACCCAATTTGCTCAATCCTCAGGGTAAAAACAGGAAAGGGGGACATGCCAGTGTGCAGCCCTTAAATTCCTGAGAGCACCTCTAAGTGTGCTGTGCCAGCCCTTGGTGGGATCTGCTGAGATCTTTGCGTGCCGTGGTCAGGAGCTTTTAAACACCCAAGCTGAAATCACTCCATCCCACTAGGCTGCCTTCATGACTTTCACAACCTCAGCTCTTCTAGTCACTGCTTCAAAGGCTGACCTCAGCCACTGCCCTTTCTAGGAGTCCAAAAAGTTTTCTTCAAAGCTCCAGAAAAGATGGATGATCATTATCCATCTTAAATCTTTTAAAAAGTGAGTTCTCCCTGGCTTCTTTTTTCTCTAACTCTCCTACATCCTCAGAAAGGAAAGGGATAAAGGGATGGAGCAGGTCAAAGGGAACCAAGGTGGGGAGAGGAGGTTGGGAAAGTCCTAAATCTACATATGGCCTCCCTCTGCCTCCAAAACTGTTAATGCTTTTGAAAGTACTTTTTAATAACTATAATTATCATGATCCTCACAGAAACCACGTAAGGTGAATAAAGATGTCCATCTCTCTTTAACAGGTGAGAGAACCACAGCATGGACATATTGCCCCAAGGACATAGATTCTGACATCAGGATGTGAACCCAGATTTTCTGGCAAATCATAAGTGATTCGATGATGTATTTCCTTAAAAATGTTTTTGTAACTTTGAAAGATTTTTTTTCCCTTAGTGCTGCCTGACATACAATACCCTCCTCCCCTTCCCCCAGATTTTTGCACTGTTATTCCATCCCATGCTGAGTAGCAGAAGGAGTTGTGCCAGGGTAAATTCAACTATGAGACATGTTCTGCCACAAATCACAGCTGCTCCTCACAAGAACTTCCCTGACCAACCCCCACAGAACTTCCCTAAAATGACATTCCATCTACAGGACACTGACAGGGCAGGGCCACTCAAGCATGGAAAGAAGTGCCCAGAAATGTTGGAGATGAGACAGAAAAGCAATCTGAATGCAGGTGTTCCCAAACATCCCCCATGATCCTGTGTTGTGGCATATCGACCGCCCCAGGGAAAAACAAATGAGAGAAAAGGTCATTTGTTGAAACCTAGTCATAAATCCCACAGGACAATGCCACACTGTCAGGCTGCCCCCTCATAACATTCCCCCCCGAAAAACACTGGTATGTGTGTGGCTTGGAGAACTCCCAGTAGCAACAGAAAAGACAACATTGGCATGTCGGCATATCGGTGAGCTCAGTCTTACAAAGTTCATCATAACTATGTGAGTCATAAAGGTCTACAGCTTTATTTTTCCTGCCCCCAGTCAGGATTCTGTCAACCTTAGTATAAACCTAGTAGCATTATCTGTGATCTGATTTAAGGGGGCTGTGAGGTTCATCCTATTCCTCTTACTCATCTTTTCATGCCCATCACTCATAGCAGAGTAATGACGTAATTAAAACTAGAATCCTTGAGAACATGGGATATTCACAGAAGTTATCACTATAAAATATCAAGCTTAGGAAAGACATCAGAAATTACCCAGTTTGAAGAGATAAGCAAACATACCTTAATGATGCTTACCTTCCAGGACCGATGCCTTTTTTAGACCCCAAGGAGCACCTGTGTAACTGACAGGATATTGAAGAAATAATGCTGTGTGACTTCTGAAACATAGCAGTTTTGTTTATGTCTATGGTATTCATTCTGGAGGAAATAAACCACCATGTCACAAGGACACTCAAGCAGCCCTGGAGAGGGGTTCATGTGCATAGGGACTGAGGCCTCTCAGCACAGTCAGTGACAACAAATTGCCAGTCACATGGGTGGGACATTTGGGAGAACTTCCTGCTCCATCAAACCTTCCAATGAGTGGAACTTGAGACTCCATCCCAAATTCCTGACCCACAGAAACTATGAGATCATATACGATTCTTATTTTAAGGCATTAAGTCTTAGGGCATTTTATAACACACCTATAATAATTAATATAAAACCCAAAGTGGAAACATGGAAATCCCAGCCAAGATGGAGGCATAGGTCAATACACTTTGCCTCCTTACACAGCCAAAAGAAGTACAACAAATTTAAAAATAAAAAATAACCAGAACTGCCAGAAAATCAAACTGTATGGAAGTCTGACAACCAAGAAGTTAAAGAAGAAACATTCATCCAGACTGGCAGGAGGGATGGAGATGGACAGCTGGAATGGAGAGGACTCATTGCAAGACAGTAGCTGGAGGACTGGGGTGGGCAAGGTAGTGGCTGGTGGAGAGGGCAGTCCTACATTCGCATACAGATAAACCTGGACAGATCGTGCAACCCAGGCCTCCAGCATAGGGAAATAAAGCCTCAAAACCTCTGAATGAAAATGCTTATGGTGGTGGAGACAGCAAGAGAAACTCCCAGCCTCATAGGAGAGTTCACTGGAGAGATCCACAGGGTCCTAGAATGTACACAAATCCACCCACCCAGATATCAGCACCAGAGGGACCCAATTTGCTTGTGAGTGGCATAGGAAGTGACTGAAAGCCCTTGGAGAGCTGAGCAAGTAGCATTGTTCCCTCTTGGACCCCACCCTAACATCCAGCACCACAATGCAATGACATGGGTTGCCCCAAACAGGCAAATACCTAAGGCTCTGCCCCTTACTACGTAACAGGTGCACCAAGACAAAAACATATGGCCCAAATGAAAGAACAGATCAGAGCTACAGAAAAAAATACAACTAAGTGATGAAGAGATAGCCAACCTATCAGATGCACAGTTCAAATCACTGGTAATCAAGATGTTCACAGAAATAATTGAGTATGGTACCAAAGTAGAGGAAAAGGTAAAGGCCATAAAAAGTCAAATACAGGAAAATGTACAGGGAACTAACAGTGAAGGGAAGAAAACTGGGGTTCAAATCAATGGTTTGGACCAGAAGGAAGAAATAAGCATTCAGCCAAAACCGAATGAAGAAACAAGAATTTGAAAAAATGAGGAATGGCTTGGGAACCTCCAGGATAACTTTAAATATTCCAAAATCCAAATCATAGGGGTGCCAGAAGGAGAAGAACAAAAGCAAGAAATTGAAAACTTATTTGAAAACATAATGAGGGAGAACTTCCCTAATCTGGCAAAGGAAATAGAATTCCAGGAAGTCCAGGAAGCTGAGAGAGTCCCAAAGAAGTTGGACCCAAGGAAGCACATGCCAAGGCATATCATAAATACATTACCCAAGATAAAAGTTAAGGAGAGAATCTTAAAAGCATAAGAGAAAAGGAGACAGTTACCTACAAAGTAGCTCCCATGAGACTATCAGCTGATTTCTCAAAAGAGAACTTGCAGGCAAGAAGGGGCTGGAAAGAAGTATTTGAAGTCATGAAAGGCAAGGACCTACATCCAAGGTTACTCTATCCAGCAAAGTTATCATTCAGAATGGAAGGGCAGATAAAGTGTTTTCCAGATAAGGTCAAGTTAAAGGAGTTCATCATCATCAAGCCCTTGTTATATGAAATGTTAAAGGGACTTATCTAAGAAAAAGAAGATAAATATATGAACAGTAAAATGACAACAAACTCACAACTATCAACAACCAAACCTAAAAAAAAAAAGAAACAAAAATGAACTAAGTAAACAACTAGAACAGGAAAAAAATCAAAGAAATAGAGATCACATGGAAGGTTATCAGTGGGGAAGTGGAGGAGGGAGGTTAGGGGAACAGGTACAGAGAATAAGTATAAGTGACAGGTATGAAATAGACAGGGGAGGTTAAGAATACTATGGGAAATGAAGAAGCAAAAAAACTTAACATGTATAACCCATGGACATGAACTAAGGTGGAGGGATGCTGGTGGGAGGTGGGGTGCAGGGAAGAGGGGAATAAAGAGGGAAAAAATGAGACAACTGTAATAAAATAATCATAATCAATAAAATATATTAAAATTAAAGCAAAGTGGTGACATGATAGAGCCAAAATGAGAAAGGTACAGGATTAACTTACTGAGTAAAGTCCAGACTGGTTTTGTGGCCTATGAGGCTTTACCTTGATGCAGGAGGTCCTGACCAGTGTGTCTCCAGCCACTCTGGCCTTCTGTTTCCTTCCAAACTGTTCCTCCCGGGGACTTCTACACTTACTGTACATTCAGCCTGGCACACTCCGCCCCCAGGCTTCACAGAGGTGAAGCCTCCTGTCCAACTCTCACCTCAAAGTCACTCAGAGAGGCTGTCCATGGCAACCAGTTCTAAGGATGTGCCTTCTCCCTGCTCCCCCCACCCATCCACCCACTGCTGCCCATTACTCTGTATGACAGCACTTGTCTCTCTCTGAACATACTTATTTCTGTATTGACTTGGTTATTGTATTTCCCCAATAAACTGCAATGTTCATAAAAGTATCTTGCTTTTCTTATTTTCTTCTCTTTCTCTGGAAGATTAAAAATATGCTTGCTTTGGTAAGATGTTCAACAATATTTCCAGTAAAGAAGGAATAAAGAATGCAGAGAAGGAAGAAGGGAGGGAGGACAGAAAAAAGGAAAGCAAGGAGGGAGAGAGGAAGGGAGGGAGAAAGAAACAGAAGGAAAATTTATAAGGAGCACCCCATGTCTTTGAACCCTTTCTTTAAAAGTGGCACCACTTCCCATCAGCATCTGTTGAATGAGCACCTACTTTCTGCAGATAAGGCTTGCACAAGCACTAGGGATGAAAAGCCACCATGCCTGGTCCCTCAAGGGAAGCCTGATGTTAAATTAATTTACCAGAATCCTTCCAGCTCTTAGAAGCCAAGTGCCAAGAAAGGAACAAAGTCTAAAGGGGAAGTGCTTTGAGCAAAGGTTGAAAGGAGGGTTGGCATGATCTGGGGAAAAGTGCTGACAGAAGAGCCCGAAAAGAGTTCTCGCCAAACCTGTGAAAGGTTTCCCAATTTTTGTGTAGAACCAGAAGGAGCACAGAGTTGAACCAAATACCCACAACCTCTTAACAAGCCAATACTCCATGGACATCTTTGAAAAATGAAACAGTTTTTTCTGGTCCCTGAACAGGGCCTGAAAAGGCTACATCTATGACTTCTCCCTGGGCAAACTCCCTCCCTTTCAGCTTTGGGAAACACAACCCCCCAGGAACCTTAGATCCCCCTCACCACTAACACCCTCATCCCCAGGTAGCTCTAGAGAACAGTTTCAGGGATCTGAGTTCACATTGCTCCTTAGTTTGTTTCTATAATTCTTCCCATTTGTACAGGAAGGAGATACTTGGTGGGGTTGGACCTGTTTGCCATTCCAGGCAGACTGAGCTCACGTGACTCACTGGGAGAACTAGTCCTGTGAACTGAGCTGCATCTTTAGGGTTTAAACCCCAAAAGGCAGAGGCTGCAGTAAAGTGAGATCCAAAGAATGAAATAATGAAATGAATTTAAAGAAAGGAAACTTTGGGCCAAAGATGAAAGGCCTTCTTAACTGTGAAAATCTATTAGAATATATAATTTCCTCTCCAGAACCAAAGCTCCATTTCTTACATTATTTAACACAGAGAACAAAGACCTGAACAGTCACTGATCTCACTTCAGCCCCAGAGAGGATGGCAAAATGACCTAATGGTGATTTCCTATCTGTAATTTACATGACAATTTGACTCTGAGAATATTTGAAAATATCGAACCTGACTTTCCAACAGCAGAAGGGCAAGTGGGCGTGGCCTTCGGCGTCTCTGGAGCTTTCCAGGGAGGAAGGATTTCGGTGCGGGTTCCACAAACCCCACAGACGAAGCCACTGGGAGGACTGTGGCTCAAACTTAGGCACAGCGGAGGTTCCATTGGAGGGTCACAAGATCCCAGCCACAGCACCAGAGCCCCACGGGCCAAGTGCTTCCCTCACAGAGGTTACTTTAGAGTGGTCGTGTCTAAGAAGCAAATCTTCCCGGAGACAAGAAACCATAGGGAAAAATGTTGTCTTGTAGTTCAAATGCATAAAAGCTCAGTTCTGTTTCTGTCCCTGGCATAAAGCAGAAGCTGCGTGCAATACCCGAGACACCCACCGCTGGATCGTGCAAGTGTTTTGGGAGGTTTCAGAGCCTTCAGAGCCTTCCAGAGCCTTCAGTGCCTTCAGAGCTGGGAATCTCAGACCTGCAAGGAGCCTCAGGGTTTACTTAATGCCACTTTCTCCCATTTTAAATGGAGCTGTGGCCAGGAAACAGGCACTGAAACCAAAGAAATTCTGGGACTAGCAGTAGTCACCTGAGGCCAGGGGTGATCTCAGGAGTTCAGCAGAAGGGGCCTTCGAAGTGTCTGGATGGAGGAAGACAACTGGAAATATTGGCAAAAACCTGAACAGCGTGAGACTGAACTTGTAAACTTCCCTAATTTACGTGCAGGCGGCATTGCACTTTTTCTTTCATGGGAGTAAATTGTACGCACTTCGAAGGTTTAGTTGCTCTGTGGGATGGGAGAGATGCTGGGAGGGGCAAAGTTGTTTTGGAATATCTACCGGGGACCACACATTTTTCCATCCTTACACGTCCAGTGCATAGCTGGGGCTGATCCGCACACTTGCGAGTGAGTATAAAAGAGAAGGTTTCCAGCACCTCATCTGCAGACAGAAACCCTGTCCTCTGGGTAGTGGCGGCGGCTGCGGAGGCCGAACCTTTCAGACAGGTGGGAGCCGTCCTCCTTCCGCTGTGGATTTTCAGAGGGGGCAGGGCTGTCTCAGTCGCCAAGGGAGAGTGACTTGCACCAATTAGGGAAAGGGCAGGGGTGGGACCGTTGAGGTCCGGTTCAGTGCTTAGGTCGAATATATCATAAACAAGTGCTGCTCCGAGGCCTTTGGCTGCACAGCCTAATCAGACTTTGACATCCTGGTGGCACCCCAGGGCTCGCTTCTGTTTTCACTGAGGTGCAGGCGCTCCTGAAGGTTCCTTCAAACCTCCGTGGGCCCCGGGCGAAGCCAGGCGCCGGCAGGAACTCCTCCCCTGCCCGGCTCCTCTGCGCTCCCTCCAGAGCCTGCGGGTGCTGGAGAATCTCCGCTTTGCAGAGGCTTTAGCAGTGGGAGAGGGGGGAGGGGGAGGCCCTCCCTCTCCCCCTTGCCTCGGGGATTAAGACACTCTATTGTCCCTGGCCTGTGGGCCCCAGCATTTGCATACATCAAGTCCCTGGGGCTGGGAAGGGAAGCTCAAGCTGCACCTGCCGCCTAGGGGTCGGAGGGCTGACCCTACTCAGCCCTTCCAGGTAATTCCATTTGGGTCATCACAAACTCCCAAGTCCAGGCCCAGGAGTGGAACTGTGACTCGAGAAGGGTGCACGACACAGGTAAACAAACACATTCCCAGGATGGCTGAAAATGGTCAGAGATCTGCGAACAACAGGGCCTAGAATCCGTGCCGCTCATTTAAACAGGCCTTTCTGTGGCCAGCCTTCCAACCTCCTAAGCCTCATTGAACTTGAAAAGCTACAAGCTTCCTTTCTTTCCCGAGACCCTCTGGCCTCTTCGCTTACCGCTTTCATCGAAGCCAGTGTTAGGGCTGCATTAATGGGAACCCTGTCCTTCAGAGAAGGCTCGGTGTCCTATCGCAGATGTAAAAATGATGGAACAAAGCATCAAACAGTCCAAAGGAGGGTGGAGAGCCCAGAATGATGTGGGAGGGGATTCAGCCCCCGCATCAATGACATTTTTCAGTTTACAAATGGCTTACAAATATAGAATTTGCTTTGTTGCTCAAACAACTAGTATTTCCATTTGACAGGTGATGAAACAGATTTGTCAACAAGACATGGAGAGACACTGCTCATCAGTAATGCGCCCTGGACCTAGATGCAGGACTTAGACTCTCTGTCTTCCATCCTCCCACAACGCCTGCCACGGGTGCAGGATTCCAGGGAAGGAACCTTGGGACCAGTGTCCTCAGGCTTCTCACTTAAGCAGGACTTAGCTACACGGCTCTGAATACCTGTATGTATAATTTTGGTTGGGGGACATTTTTCTGGCAAATCAAGGGGGAGCATATTGAGCACAGAAGTGTGCGGATCTGGAAGCTGGGCACAGTGCTGCTGAAGCTGCACTCCATGAATCATTAGCAGGTGAATGGTTTGATTCCAGTGTGCACAGAAGGACTGGGATGGGCTCTCCTAAGTCACAAGAGGAAGCTTCGCCAGCTGGTCACCTGCCAATCTCCCCTTCAGCCTTATTTTCCTTCTCAAACCTCTAGCACACAACAGTCCTTAACATTTGTTCTCCCAAATCAGTAAGGGTCATAATGTTACTGTCAGTAGTAAACTAGTTATTAATAAAGGAAAGAGAGCAAAGGGAATTAGACATCAAGTTTAATAAACTGGGAGCATGAGCCTGTTTGCTTCACCAGGAAGCTATAGCTTCACATGCCAGAGGCTTACAGCATTGCTCCACCAAGGAGGTTAACAATCCCCCATTCTCCCTTCAGTACAGGATTGTGGAGGGGTACAGGGCAAGGTTCTTGACTAAATATGCCTGACAATCTAATTCTGGGCTGGATCTTATCAAAAGCCTGTGGAAGTCTGGGAAGTGATTGGTTCTTTTGAAAAAGTACCTGGTCCATTCCACACCCAAACTAATGTAATCCCAACGGAACAGAGAAGGTCTCTCTCACCCACCCACCTGGTAATGCACTTACCCTGTGCACTCGCTTGTGCTCTCTCCATAGACGTGTGGCCTTGGAAGCCACCTCGCTGCAGCCACACAAACTCTGTCTCCAGAGCAGCCAGAAACAAGCCAAGCTATCTGGATGGGGACTGAGATTGCTTAGCAGACTGTGCGGGTTCCAAAGGACTAAGTTTTAATATGAAGCAGAAACTCTGGACACTGGCTTTTGTTTTGGCCTTGCTGAGGACATGGTTGGATTTTTTCCATGGTGGAATGGAGGGAGATGAGACATTGGAAACCCAGGAGGCAGCTTCTATTTCCACCGGAATAAATCATCTTGCCACACCACAACCTCGCATGTGTGGGTCCTTGGAATGTTACACCAACAGCGTTAACACCAACGCAACCCTGGCAGTTGTTGGCTCATTTTGCTGTCTTTGGGCTTTTAGCCCAGTGTTATCTCTCACAGTTATTTGCATTTTTAACCTAAAAAATTTCAGTGTAATGTACATAAATCAAATTCACTCTATTAAAATGGGATAGTTCTGTGAGTTTTAGCAACTTAAACCATTTTATGGTCTCAAATCAAGATATAGAACAGTTCCAACACCCCCTAAAACTCCCTTATGCCTCTTTATAGTCAACATTCCCCCACTGGACCCACAGTTCTGCCTTCTCTACAATGTCATTAAAATGAAGTTGGGCTTCTTTCATTTAGCCTAATGCTTTTGAGATGTATTCACGCTGTTGTGTGGATCAGTATTTCATTCCTTCTTTTTTTTTTTTTTTGGTGAATACTTGTTACTGCATGAGAGGACTACATTTGGTTTGTTCATTCATCAGTTGAAGGACATTGGGTTGTTTCCAGTTTGGGGAAATTTTGAATAAAGTCACTAGAAACATTTACATGCAGGTTTTTCTGTGAGCATATGTTTTTATTTCTTTTGGGTAAATGCCCAGGAATGGGATTAGTCATCATATGTTAAGTATATGTTTAACTTTATAGAAATAGCCAAATTGTTTTCTAGAGTAACTATATCATTGTTGCTTCCTACAGTGACAGATGAGAGTTCCAGTTGCTCCACAATCTGCTGTTGTCTTTTATTATTATTATTATTTGCCCTTCTAACAGTTACATGGCTGTATTTCATGATGGCTTTAATTTGCATTTTCCTAATGACTAATGATGTTGCTTTTGTATGAGTGTGTGTATTTTAAGAACTTACTTATTTTTCAGAATAGTTTTAGGTTCACAGAAAATTTGAGAAGATGGTATAGAGATTTCCCAGGTGCCCCCTGTTCCCACACATGCACAACCTCCCCTATTATCAACATTCCCCACCAGAGCAGTACCTTTGTTGCAATTGATGAACCTACATTGACACATCATTGTCTCTCAAAGTCTGCAGTTCACATTAGGGTTCACTTTGGTGCTGTGCATTCTATGGGTTTAGACAAATATGTAATAAGGCATTTTCCCACCATTAAGTACCACACAGAGTACTTACACTGCCCTAAACATCCTTTATGCTCTACCTATTTATCCCTCTCTCCACAATAATCCCAGGCAACCAATTACCTTTTTCCTGTCTCTATAGTCCTACCTTTTCTGGAATGTTGTATAGTTGAAATCATATAATACATAACCTTTTGAGATTGGTTTCTCACACTTAATAATATGCATTTAAGGTTCCTCCATGTCTTTTCATGGATTGGTAGCTCATTTCTTCTTAGTACTAATTAATATTGTCTGGATGTACCACAGTTTATTTATCCATTCTACTACTAAAGGATATCTTGGTTGCTTTCAAGTTTTTCTTAACTTTTTACTATAGAAAATTTAAAGCATATTGGAAAGTAGACAGAAGATTATGATGAACTTAATGTATCTATTACAAAACTTCAAAAGTTATCAATACCTGCCTAATCTTGTTTCATCTCTACCCATATCACTTTCTCTAGCCTCTGGGTAATTGGAAGCAAATTCCAGATGTCAATCATTTATAAACAATTCAATATTTATCTCCAAAAATAGGTTTCTAAAACCATAATCCTAATACCACTATCACCCTTAAAATGTACAATGATTTTTACTTTATCAAATATCTTACATTGTTCAAATTTTTTTCAAATGTCTAGTACAATTTTTTAAACTTATGTTGAGGCTTGAGACCAAGACATCTGGTTCAAAGATTCTCCTTCAAACCTTTCTTCTTGAAAATTTGTATGGAAAGAACCAATTTATTTGTCCTGTAGAAATTGCTAGTCCAAATTTTGCAGATTCAGGTACTGCAGAATTTCCCACAGTGTCATTATAACATCAGTCTTGTATTTTCTGTAAATGAACAGTTAGATCCAAAGAAGTAAATCTAACCTGAATCCAAATGAAGTCATTAGAGTTTGCGAAATGGTGATACTCAAGTCTAATCACCCCTTTTATCATTCATTAGCCAGAATATTTCTTAAAAGATCACTGTTTTATCATCATTACTTAATTACCCAGTGCTACAGTCACATACAAAAGGCAAGATAAATGCATGATTATTTTGTGTTATTATACAAATTTTCAAAATAATGGGGAGAAAAGGGGACCAATTTCTTTAGTATCAATATGAGCTCATAAATTTATATGTATTTGACATACTTGAGTTCACGGAAGTTATTATTATTTTTGAAACTCAAATTGTCCCATTATAGAGGCTATGGGAATAGGTCTATAATTCTTTCAGTATGACCCCAGTAAATTTTGTTAGCTTCCTTATTTCCTAGCACCACAGGTTGTCCCATCTTGTACATTGTATGCCAAGTACCATACTGTTTTAATTACTGTAGTTTTGTAATATAGTTTAAAATTGAAAGTATGTAGCTTCCAGCTTTGTTTTTTGTTCTCAAGATTGCTTTGGCTATTCAGGATTCACAGTAGTTACATAATAATGTTCTTATATTATTGACTATTTAGAATTCTTTGCATATTGTGTATAACAGCCCTTAATCAGATATGTTTTTTGCAAATATATTCTCCCAGCCAGGCCTGTCTTTTTATTCTCTTGACAGCATCTTTTGCAGAGCAGAAACTTTTTGACTTTCATAAAGTCTAGCTTATCAATCTTTCTTTCATCAATCATAACTTTAGCATTATGTATAAAAAGTCATCACCAAACCCAAGGTCAGATAGATTTTCTCATATGTTATCTCCTAGAAGTTTTGTAATTTTGTGTTTTACATTTGGGTCTATGATCCATTTTGAGTTAAAATAATGTTTTATTTTAAACCGTTTATTTCCATTTATGAATAGAATCTTGTCTACTTCAAGGAATTTTTGTACTTAATTGCAAGTTTCAGAAATTTCCATGAGTTTGCCAAGCTTAACTTTTTTTAAGCCCTTTGAGGATTATCACACCTCAGTAAATAATTCAGAAACTTGGAGTCATTCTTCATACCTCCCTTCCAGTACATCTAACTCATTACTGACTTTTATAGAATTTGCTCCTTGAATTTATCTGCTAAACCAATGTTGGAAGGTTTGCTTCAGGTGGCGTCAGTTGAACCTCATGCCTAAATTCAAGACCAAAGACCTTCCAGTGACCTCCTGATCTTTTTCCCTAATCTTGCTTTCTCATAGCCTTCCAACAAAAGGAAGAAAGAGGTAAGGAGAAATCTAAGCTTGGGGTAAAACATGAAGGAAGAAAGTCCTTCTCCCTCAAGTAAGACCTGTTGTTTGAGTCTACCACCCTTTTCTTCTCTTCCAGGTTGTATTCATGTTGCCTTATTCTCATTAAATTACTGAACATTTGCTCAACTGAGAAACTTAGGGGTCAGTCCGTCTTTTAATTTTTATTTCCAAATTTTTATTTAACTTTTTTCTGGAAACTTACCCAAAAAAGTTGAACGAATAGGAAAATGAACTTTTGTAGAATTTTTGCCTTATTGCTTTTTCTCTGTCCTTTATTTTTGACTGAACCATTTTAAAGCAACTTGCAGATATTATGCTTTTTCACACTTGAATACTTCAGCACAAATCTCCTAAAAATAGGCATGCTCTATTCTACAATATGATTGTTTCTTAAGAAAATTAAGACGAATTCTCTAATATCACCTACCATCAGTTCATATGAGAATTTCCCCAGATATCTTTTTTTGTTTCAGTGATCTGTGGTCTAGGACCCAGTAAAAGTTTGTACATTTGGTTGTTAAATCTCTTCAGTCCCCTCTTATTTTCATACTTGACCTCTTGTGAAGAGAATAGGCTAACAGAAGGCCTCAACCCTATATTGTCAGGACCCCAACCTAACAATCCTGGATTGTCAGGTTGCTTCATTGTGGTGTCATTTAACTTTATCCTCTATTCATTTATCTCCTACAAACTGAAAGTTACATGTAAAGGGTCAGTTAGGTTCAAGCTGAACATTTTTTTGTAAGAATCCTACTGATCATAGGAGATATTTTGTATTTCATAACATATCACACAGAAGATATATAAGGTAACATGTCCTACCATTAGTGATGCTAAATTTGATCACTTGGCTAAAATGCCTTTCCCTCATTGCAATTAACATGCAAACTTTGGGGTGTATTTTGGCATGTATGAACATTCTGCTCCCCATCTGCCTTAATAGTTTTATTATCTACTGTTTATACTTTCCTGAATAAGTTATTTCACTGGGGATTTCCAAAAGGTGAATTTACAATTTTATTATTTCTTTTACATTCATTAGCTGCCATTTTATACAGAGATTTTCATAATTAATAAACTATATTTTTCATTTAAAAAGCTGGGCAAAAGCTTGTCTTTTTCCTTTAATTATTAATATTTTCAATGAGGTGTTGGTATAGTACTCACTTTTAGTAGTAGCAAATGAGTTTTTTGTTTTTTCTCTTTCTCTTTCCTCCCTCCATCCCTTCCTCTCTTCCTTGTTTCCTTTTTCTTCCTCTCTCTTTGCACTCTTTAATTTTACTTGTTCAGTGTGTTTCAATCATTTATAGATGGTATTCTCCTTGATGCTTTTCTTAAACTAAGTTGGTTGTGAGAGCCTCTTCAAGCTGGCATCTCTGCCCTTTAACAGGATCTCATTTTTTCCTGGGTACTTTCTTATTTTCTGGGCAACAAAATATTTCGGATTTTATACTTCCCCTACTCACGATCTGAATTAGCAATTTCACTGAGGACTCTTATTGACTTCTCATAGGGAATGATACTCAGGAAGCAAATCTAGGTGTTAAGGGGTACTCCTGTTGCTAGGGTATCATTGATTCTAAGCCCTTCCAGTGGACTTATACAAAGCATATACACACTTTTAAAAACTGAGTTCATATTGATATTTCAAATTCAAATTTAACAATATAGTTTTTTTCTCTAACTTTAATTTTACATAAAAAATTGGTTCCTACTAACATTGAGATATATATTTCTTTGCCTTATTCTAAACTATATGTAAACATACTTAAAACAATAATGCAATCAAAATTATTGAATATATTTTAAGATTTTTTCAGTTATTAGTTTTATTTTTTTCATTTTTTTACACAAGAAAAAACTGTATACTAAATATGCTAGCTTGCACTCTGCTTTTAGATTCTGGAAATCACTTTATCTCAGTACAAACAGATCTTTCCCCTTCTTTCCTTTCACTGAATAGCATGCCATGTGATAGGCATACTGCAGTTCATTCAACCAGTCTGTTAGTGACGAGCATTTGGGCTGCATCCAATCTAATGCTATAAAAATAATGTGATAATATTTTTTAAAATTTGATAAGATGATCCATTCCCTTCACTGCTGTTGTTGTTTAGGGTTTTCCTTACTTGTTTTTTTTAAAGTTTTACAATTATTTTCTCTAGTTTTTTTTCTTTTTAAGAAACAAACGCAGGCGTTATTTTTCACCATGTTGTAGGATTATGGCCAAATTCATATTGTCATTATCCCCATTGATGTGTTATGTAATATGGGACATCTAAAATGTACAACAAATAAAATTATTTTCATTTGAATAGAGAAGAAACTTACAGATTCAAAAAATGAAGTTTAATGTCAACAGAGGTAATACATCAAAGCTCTACATTTCAAAAAATTTGATGGTTAAAATATTACCACTTCAGTAAGGATTGTGACACCCTTTGTGTTTGCCTCTGAAAACTTTGGGGGAGGGTTATCTATGTTTTTCCAGCTTTACTGAGATATAATTACCATAGCTTATTGTGTAAGTTTAAGGTGTATAGTATAATTGTTTGAAGTAAGACAGCACAATGACTGAAATATATGTGAAATAATTATTACTGTAAGTTTAGTTAACATCCATCATCTCACATGCATATAATAAAAAGAGAAAGCATAAACAGAAAAGAAAATTTTTGCCTCTAGCTTTTGGGGGAGTTATATTTGTTAGGTAAATGCATTGGTATTTTTATTGGAATAATTTAAAATATATATATTAGTTTTGGAGAAGTCAACATATTAATAATGTGGAGTCATCCTAACTAAGAACAGAAGATGTCTTTCTGTTTGTCCAAGTCTACTTCTGTGTCTTTCAAGGGAGTTGTAATAATTTCTTAACATAGTTCTAACAAATTTTCGTTGAGTTTACCTGAGGGAATTTTATCTTTTAGTAGCTCTTTTGCTGTAGATCTGCTGGCTGTAATCCACTTCTCCTGGGTGGCACTGGCCTCCTATTTGCAGTTTCTCCTTCCATAGTTTGTTACCTTCAGTTGATCTCAGGCTGAAAACATTAAATGGATAATTCCAAAAGTAAACAGTTTGTAAGATTTAAATTGTGTGGCACTCTAAATAGTGTGATGAAATCTCCACCCCCACCTGGAACATGCATCGCGACCCTTTTTGTCCAGCCTATCCAGGCTCTGTATGCTCCCCGCCTGGTAGTCACTTAATAGCCCTCGCGGTTATCAGGTCAACTGTCACAGTATCACAGTGCTTTTGTTCAAGTCACCTTACTTTACTTGATAATGGCCCCAAAGAACAGCAGTAGTGATGCTGGCAATTCAGATGTGCCAAAGAAAAGATATAAAATGTATGTATGGATGGATGTAGAACATACATATGTATGTATGCATGGGAAAAACGTAGTATATACAAGATTTGGTACTATCTGCAATTTTGGGCATCCACTGGGGGCCTTGGAATATGTTTCCTATAGATAAGAGGGACTACTATATTGAAATCAAATATCTACTTCAGTTAAAGTGCCATCAAAAGTCTATAATGTCCGTTTGCCTCAAACTCCACAATGACATCGTAATGTAGGGCTCCCCCTCATGTCTATGCTCCCTCCTCACCTCTGCTCCAGACCCATGGGGTCGTCTTCCATTGCTGTATGCTCTTGGTTTTGCCTGTTACCATCTCTGTCACCCATCACTCCCTTCTACTCCCTCTTCCCAATCAACTATTCATCACCTAACTTTTGTTTATCCTTCTAATTTCAGTCACTTCCTTTGGGAAACATTCACTGGCCCATCTAAGAGTAGCTCAAGTATCTGAATATTCCTACATAGAATTATTGTGATAAGATGTAGCATGATGTTTATAATTACCTGATTACTCATCCATAGCCACACTGGACTATCAGCATCTTGAGGCAGGGGCCCTGTCTTCTCCAGAGTTGTGTGTCCAGTACCAGCACAGTACTCAGCCCCCATTCTGTCAGCGGGATGAACGCCCACGTTGAGCTGCAAGCCACTGCTCCCCCAGCCTGAGCACACAGGTGCTGCTGATGGACTCCAGAGTAGCTGGGTGCCTGAATTTGGATCTAAGGAAGTTCAGAGGTAGAAACAAGATGCAGGGTTCTCCCTAAGCCAGCCCCATGAGGACTTTGAACATTTATAATTACACTCCCTTTCATTTCTCTGATTATCTTCTACCCCTACCCATAAAATTCACTTAAAGCAACCTGACACATGGGAAAGGAAGGTTTTGCAGTTGAACCTGGTTTGGCATTTTAGGGTATTTTGTCCTGCAGAGTCTTACATGGGGCTGATAAGAAATACACAAACTCATATGCTTTTCCTCTCTGCCCTACCCAGAAGCAGATGAGCCTCATGGCACCAGAGAATACCTGCTTATCTGAGGTTTGCTTTGCCCTTTCTCTAATTCTGCTAAAATTTCATGACCTTTAGGGCTCCAAAGATTTAAGGCAAAAACCAGAAAAAGAAAACAAATCCTTGTTTAGCCTAGAGATAGCATGTGAGAGGCCTATTTAGCACAGTGTCCTGCCAGCAAACTGATGGAATGCAAACCTAACCATCCCTCCACTTTCTTCAGAAAAGAAACTGCGATGAAGACAAACTGGGTCCAGCTCTGGTGATGCTAGAAGATCGATGGTTCTCAGTCTTCCTTGTTATACAGAATATCCTGGAGGGCTTATTAGAAGGCATATTTCTGGGCTCCACCCACAAGCTCCTAATCAGGGGGTCAGGGGAAGGGCTAGAGTATTTGCATTTCTAATAAGTTCCAAGGGCATACTAATGCTGCTGGTCCACAGGCCACACTTTGACAAACTCAATTCTAGAGAAAGCAGAGAGTTGAAGTGTCCGTCATGGTGAGAAGGTGAAATTGTCTGTGATCAGGAAGGGGCTGCTACCTCCCATCCTAGACAGACAAGGGACATTGTTCTCTCTTCTTGTCCACTGTCACTATGATGCACTGCACTTGTCTATCAGGACCCTGTCACTAGGAGTTCAAGCCAAGTGGTCAGAACTAAATTAATTTAAATTTAAATTAGGAAATAAGCTTACACTTTCTATTCCTTTGAGAGGTACAGAGGAAGTATGGAAATAAAGGAAGGCTTCAAAATGAAAGAAGCCACAGTGAGTTGTTAAAGCTCAGTAAGTTCTCAGGGAGGCTGGCCAAGACAGAAGTGGCCCTAATTGTGGGGCTTGTGTCCTTCCTGGTGTTTTGGATACATTTGATTATGAAGAATATAAGAATGAGTAAGATCAGACCCCAGGAATTCTCAAGGGCTCACAGTCCAGCCAGAGGGCTGATATAGGATGATATGAAAAATATGCAGAGAGAAGATGCTGTCCCAGAGACTTGGGCAGTACATGTCAGCACAGGGGAGGGAAGGGCTGACCCCAGTTCAGAATACACAGAAGAAAGAACTCGACTGTTATAAACATCTTTCTTTGTTTAGGGGCATTACATGTGTTCTCACATTTTATTTAATCCTCCCAGCCATCCCCCACCTGTGGGGTCAACTGTGTGTCTTCTCATGCCAGAGTGTTCTGTAGTGTGAGCCAGTCTTTGAGATGTGAGAATCACTGAAAGAAAGCAATAAGCTGTACACAACAGACAGGGGCAGGGTGGGTGCATGATATATTATTACCAAGAGGAACTCTCCTTTTTCTCCGGGGTTTCCCCCTCCCATACTAGGTTCGCTTTGCCCACTGCCAGAGGGAAGACATCTCTTAATGCCAAAGATTGGTGAAAAGGAAAGGTATTATTTATTTAATAGTTATACAGGCTTAGAGTAATGACTTAATATCTTCATTAGAATACTAAAGTTCTTTAGAATACCCACAAATGCACACAGTCCTTCCTTCTCCCCTTTGCCCAGTCCAGGGTGCCATATCTCAGGAAAAGAAGTAGAAGTCCGTGATTCAGGCTCCCAGCACCATCAGCTGTGTTGCTGCCATGATCTCCAGTTTATCCAAAGCCATGTGGCACCTTCTCATGGCCCACCAGCAAGAATCCTTTCACCCCTTTTCTTGCAGGCAACGTCTTTCCTGCTGCCTAAGCCACGTGGCAAAAGGGAGCATCCCAGAGCCACGTAGTCCTGACTCTCGCCCAAGCCAAGTGGTCCCAACTCCTCCAAAGCCACATGGTCCTGACTGGTATGGCCACCATGCCTGGGTTTAACTCCCAGTGCCAATCTTCTTCTGCAGCCCCATTTCTGACTCTTCCCACAATCAGTTACACCTACCACCATTCCCGTATTCATTCAGCTTTACTGGGCTGCCATAGTAAGTCTGGGCAGGCATGGCCCCATGGCATGGAGCCAACCATCACCAAGCTCTCACGCAGGTGCTGTAACCAGGCAGAGTTGTTTCCCAGTTGCATCTTGGGTTGAAGTCACTCCTATCTCCCTGACTCAAAGCCTGGCCACAGCTGTTTAACATATCTATGCAACAAGTTAAAGGTTATAGATATGTTAAATGACCATGCCAGAGGTTAGCTGCAAAGCTGTTGCTATGCAAAACAGCTCTCAATGGCCCTGCTCCATGTGTCCCTTCCCTCACCTTAGACTGGTGGGGGTGAAGACATCATATATATTTTTTTCTCTAATATTTCCTGAACACCCTGAGTTCTGGACCCCATTATAAATCCCTATTTGGGGGTACCCCTTGGCTGCACCCTGTTACAGAGCTACTTAGTTAGCTGAACTTGAACACAAAGTTTTATTATTCTTGGGAAGCTTTGGGTTCATACAAAAATAAACCATCTTATACCTTAAACTTGCTTGAAAGTTTTATAGATTTGACCATGACTTAACAGGAGCTAAAGACGGAACAAAACAAAACCTTCTATCATAGCTTTACACAGTACTTCCCCTCTCCAACCCCTAGTATAGCAACTGAAGTGAATCTCATCCTTCTTTGGGAACCAGCGTGATCTCCTGAGCTCTTGGGATATTCCAGTGTTCCACACAAAAATGCTAGGGTCCCTGGTCTTACTAGACATTTTTGTCCCATGTTTAGCATTAGAGGTGAGCAGACAACTCCCTCAAATTATAATAAGGCAACCAGCAGAAAAGGGAGGGTTAGGATAGGTCACAGTGTTACTGAACAACAAGGGGGGGGCTGGGGCAATATACTATTACCAAAAGGAACCCCCAGGTTTGTTATGTCCGCCACCAGAGGAAAGAGGTCTCTCAATGCCAGAGATTCATGAAAAGGAAAGGAAATGTTTATTTAATGCTGTACAGACTTAAAGTAGTGACCGCATGTCTTCATTAAAATCCCCAAGTCCCTTAAACACACCCACAAACACACACAGTCCTTCCTTCCCCGCTTTACCCAGTCTGGGGTACCATATCTCAGGGAAAGAAATAGAAGTTCATGGCTCAGGTAGCCCCCAGTTCTTCCCAGTAATCCGTCTTGGCTGGTAGGCCTCCCTTGGTTCCCACCACCATCAGCTGTGTCACCAGGATCTCTGCTAAAGCCGGGCAGGGGTCCCCACTCTGGCAAAGCCACATGGCTCTCCTTTCTATTGCCACAGCTGAGTGGTCCTCTCTGCACAAGGGCTGCAGGAGTCTCCACTCTGCCAAAGCTGTGTGGTTCTCCCTCCTCAATGGCTGCCGTGGCTGGGTTTAAATCCCCGCACTAATCTTCCTTTGCAGCCCCATTTCCGACTCCTCCCACCATCGGCTACACTTGCTAGACCTCTCTTATCCTTCCAGCTTTACTGGGCTGCTTTTGTGGGTCTAGCCAGACGTAGCCCCATGTCCTGGAGCCAATCTTCTCCAAGCTCCCATGCAGGCGCTGTAACTTGGGGGACCTGCCCCCCAGTTTTGTCTTGGTGGCGAAGTTACTTCCATTCCCCTTACTCAGAGCAGGACTACAGCTATTTAACATATCTAAGCAACCAGCTAAAGGTTATAGATGTGTTAAATGACCACAGCAGAGGTTGGCTGCAAAGCTGTTGCTATGCAAAACAGCTCTCAAAGGCCCTGCTCCATTTGTCCTTTCCCCCAACCCATACCTGTGTTTGAGGGGATGAGGGCATCCTAATATTTCCTGAACACCTTGAGTTCTGGACCCTATTCCAAATCCCTATTTGGGGTCCCCCTCTTGGCTGCACCCTGTTACAACAGGAAAGAGGTTATAGCTCTGTGGCCTGAAATAATAGATGAGCAAGTGCAGGCCTGAGGGCTGGTACTGTGTTTATCCCTGGAATAGTCAAGAATTCAGACCCCTAGTCTCAAGTGAGAACCTGAGAATATTCCCTCCTTCTGATAAAAGGCACCCCCAAAATACACACTTCACAGATGAGGAAAGTGAGGCACAGAGATAGAAAATGTATTGTACTTGGGTTTGGTTTGTTTCCCAGTCACACAGGCCCAATCACCTCAGCACACTGCTTCCTAGGGACATTTAGAGCCCCTCACCAGGCACAGCATCTTAGCTCAGAGGTTCTCATTGCCTTACTGTGAACTCCTGCTTTCCTTCCTAGTGACCCCCAGAGAATGCAACTCCAATATGAATAAGGAAATGATGGTGGCTGCCTAATATTTGTTATGTCTCTGAGAAAATGTAGAGCATAAGATTTACATTGCTTACTATATCTGCACACACTGGCTCAAACCCATGCATGCACACAGGCACCCACACCCACACGCAGGCACACACCCACATGCACCCACAGGCACTTCACATGCACACGCAGGCACACACCCATGTGCACACACAGGCACCCTACATGCATACAGATATACACCAGTGCACACACAGGTACCCCACATGCACATGCAAGCACACACCCACATGCACACTCAAGCACATGTTGGGTAGATTCTAACTCCAGTTTCCAAATCCTCCATTAGGCCCTATGTGCTGTCCACGTTCCTTTATGTTGAGTGTTTTTATTATTCCTCCTGGAGGAAAATACTCAAAACCTCCTGGGTCTACTCATTGCATCCTTCAGTGCTTCTGCTTCCACCTAGAAGGGCCTCATGGGTGTATGCCTTCTAATCCTCTAAACTGCTGCACTGAAGCATCACCTCCTCTGGGAAGCCTTTCTCTCCTAATCTCAAGGGTGATGGTGTACCTAGGACTTCACCCTGTCAGGGCTTGACCAACCTGGAAACTCCTGTTCATTTCTTAAACTGCCTTTAACTCTGCCTCATTGAACTAGCCTAGACTTCATAAACTGCTGTCACCAGTTAGAGCAATGAGGTGTCTCATGTATTCCTTTCAGCAGGAGCCCAGGATTTGTCAAAATCAAACCATTAAAATAGGGTCATTAAAAAAAAAAACTTCAGGTGTTGAATGAAGCCATTTCCGGACACAGAGTCAAATGTCTGCTCAGGTATAAATGATGCCAGATTTGGTTCAGACTCATGGAAATTTTTTTATTCTGTAAGATTGTTTTTAATGTTTTTTTTTTTTTTTTGCACTGCAGTTTGAGGGTGGTGGGGATGAGGGGAAAAGGAGAAAGCACAGGAAATGTAAAGAATTCTGGAATTTGAAATGTATGGGAAAGACAAGTAACTTCCCTGAATCAAAGCAGAAAGTAGGGGCTGGAAGTTAAATTAAATGGACCACCTGCAGAAAATGGGGACCAGAGGAAAAACACCCCATTGGCACAAATAGAAACCACACATTTCTAAAAGCTTCCATCAGTGGATCGTTAAACCTGTAGTGCTGCTGGTCTCAGGTTTGGGTACTTTGGCAACTGTGGCAGGAAGAATGCCAAGGCTCATGCACCCGGGCTGAACGCTCGCCTTGCAGTTCCTGGCAGACACCTTCACTCCCACACACAAGATCTGGTGAGTGTTCAGGAAGAAAAGCACTTGTGTCAAAACAAGGAAGCCAGTCGCACTTCCATAGCTAGGCTATATGCACACGCAGGTTTATTTTCCGAGAGCCAAGAGCAATTTCCACCTTAATGAAAACATCCTCAGGATGAAAGAGAAATGAGGCCACCACACTGGCCACATCCATCTGTTAACAAAAATCATTTATGCTTCATAGTTTCTTACGCGTCCCCTGTATTGAATTCACAGTTTGGAATGGATAGTGCCCTTATTTTATAAGGAAGGCAGATGAAACTCAGAGAGTTTAAATCATTTTCCAACTCATTATAATTGAATTTAATAATGCTGAATATTTATTAAACACTTCCTATACACCGGACACTATGCTAAGAACTAAATTGACATAATCTCATTTATTAGTCACAAAATCATCCTTGTTGGTCCTACTGTTACAGAGCAAGGGAGGACCCAAACAAGCAAAGGGGCCCGGGACGGTGATGCTCTTACTGAAAGAAATTCGGGTCCGTCTTGTCCGCCGCCATATTGGAAAGATATCTCTCAATGCCAGAGATTGGTGAAAAGGAAAGGAAAACGTTTATTTTGTGCTATACAAAATATAAGGTAGTGACCTAATATTTTTTTACCAAAATCCCAAAAAAATCTTAAAGTCCCTTAAAACACCCACTAAACACACACAGTTCTTCCTTCCCCCTTGCCCAGTCTGGGGTACGGTATCTCAGGAAAGGAAAAATAGAAGTCCAGTCTCAGGCAGTGTCTGGATCTTCCCAGTAATCTGTGCTTGGCTGGTAGGCCTCTCCCAGTTCTCAGCACCATCAGCTGTGTCGCCGGAATCTCTGCTAAAACCGGGTGACGGTTCCCCCTACTACTGCTGAGGGGGAACCCACTCTGGCAAAGGTGCGTGGTCCTCTTTCCTCTGCAGGATCACGGGAGTCCCCACTCAGCCAAATCCGCGTGGTTCTCTCCTCAGAGATGCAGGAGACCTACACTCAGCCAAATCCACGTAGTTCTCCCCACAGGGTTGTGGGGAGACAGGGTTGCCACTTGGCCAATGCTAACTTTCTGCTAAATCCACATGGTGAATCCTCTCTCACAGGGCTGTGGGTGCCCTCTACTCTGCCAAAGCCTCGTGGTTCTCTCTTCAGAGAGATGCGAGAGCCCTCTACTCTGCCAAAGCCTCGTGGTTCTCTCTATGGCTGCCGTGTCTGGGTTTAAATCCCCGCGCCAAACTTCCTCTGCAGCCCTATTTCCGACTCCTCCTACACTTGGCCACACTTGCCCTCAATCTGCTGTCCTTTCCAGCTTTTCTGGTCGCCATCGTGGGTCTGGGCAGGTGTCACCCCATGTCCTGGAACCAATCATCTCCAAACTCTCACGCAGGCGCTGTAACTTGGGGGACCTGCTCCCCGCCCCCAGTTACATCTTGGTGGGGAAGTTACTTCCATCCCCCTGGCTCAGAGCATGGCCATAGCTATTTAACATATCTATGTAGCCAGTCAAAGGTTATAGTTATGTTAAATGACCACACCCCAGAGGTTAGCTGCAGAGCTGTTGCCATGCAAAACAGCTCTCAATGGGCCTGCTCCATTTGTCTCCTTCCTCCACCCACACCTGGGGGTGGGGGAAGGACATCCTAGTATTTTCTGAACACCTTGAGTTCTGGAACCCATTTTAAATGTCCATTTGGGGTCCCCCCCCTCTTGGCTGCACCCTGTAACACTACCATCAGCAGAGGCAAGACCCCTGGCACCATTTGACTCCTGTTTTACCTCTTGGGTGGTTTCTCCTATCTGAGCTTAGAATAAAAGCCAAATCCTCAGTATGGCACCCAAGGCTTTGGCCGGCTCCTAATGCCAAGCTCCTTCCTGCCTCACTGCCATTACATTTGCTCTCTGCACTCTCCCCAAATACATCCGTGCATAACATCATCTTAATCACTACTATCTGCTGAGTAATGTCTACTCATCCTTCATGTCTCAGAGTAAATACCACTTCTTTCAAGAGGTCTTTCCTGACCCTCCTCTCTGAATCAGGTTTCTCTATTTCAAGCTCCCCAATACCCTGTATTTTCATTTGGAGCACTTACAGATCTGTAGTTCTTTATTCACGTGCTTGCTTTTATCTTTCCCATCAGTTCTTTTGAAACTAGAGACTGAGAGTCTTTTTTATGACATCCTCACCTGGAGGACATTTTTATTTGCTTTTTTAAAGACAGAAAGGAAGGGAGAGAAGAGAAAAAAGAGAGAAATATCGATGCGAGAGAAGCATCAATTGGTTGCCTTCATCTGCACCCAGACCGAGGATCTACCCCTGAGATCATGTGCATCTGGCCTGTGGGTCACATGTGCCCAGACTGAGGATGAACCCACAACCTAGGCATGTGCCCCCAACAGAAACTGAACTCACAGCCCTTTGGTTACCGGACAACACTCCACCACTGAGACACCAGCCAGAGCCAGGACTGAGAGTATTTTGATCATCATTGTACCCTCATTAGGTAGCTAACCTGGCACATAGTAGGAGTTTAACAACTGTAAATAAAAAACAAAAAACAGCATTTAAAAATTTATTTTTTAATTTTTAAATTACAGTTGACATTCAATATTATATTTGTTTCAGGTGTACAGCATAATGGCTAGACTTTTATAAAACTTACAAAGTGATTCCCCAATAAGGTGAAGGGATTAAGAAGTACAAATTAGTAGTTACAATAGTCACAGGGATATAAAAAGTCTAGCATAGTGAATATAGTCAATAATATTGTAATAAATACATCATTTTGAAGTATATATATATTTTAAGATTTTATTTATTTATTTTTACAGATGAGAAGGAAGGGAGAAGGAGAGGGAGAGAAACATCAGTGTGTGGTTGCCTCTCAAGCACCCTCTAATGGGGACCTAGTTTGCAACCCAGGCATGTGCCCTCACTGGGAATTGCACCAGCAAACCTTTGGTTCTCAGGCCAGCACTCAATCCACAGAGGCACACCAGCCAGGGCTGAAGTACATTTTAAAAGTTGCAAAATATACATAGCATGTGCTTTATTGGGACTATGTATATGTACAGTAGTCCCATCTTATCCTCAGGGTATATGTTCAAGGATCCCCAGTAGATGCCTGAAACTGCAGATAGTATCAAACTCTAAATATACTCAGTTTTTTTCTATACATACATACCTGTGATAAGGTTTAATTTATAAACTAGTCACAGTAAGAGATTAATAACAAAAATTCATAAAATGGAATCATATAACAATATACCGTAATACAAGTTATATGAATGTGATCTCTCTGTCTCTCCTTGTCTTATTTTACTGTATGTACAGTGTGAGGAGGCTAGACAAAAAGGATGATTCGCATCCCCGGTGAAACAGAGCAGGATGGCTCGAGGCTTCCTCGCCCTGCTTGGAATGGCATACAATTTAAAACTCATGAATTGTTTTATTTCTGAAATTTTCTGTTTAATATTTTTGGATTGCAGTTGACTACAGATAACTAAAACTGTGGAGAACAAAACTATGGATAAGGTGAAACTACTGTTATATATAGTTTCTCAATTTTTGGAATCTAAAAGTTTATATAGTATAGTTTATTTTACTTTTAGATTCAGCTTACAGACAAAGCAGAGAAGGCTTTATGGAGGCTGCAGGAGGTAAATATTAATGACCTTGACACAGGAAGAGTAAGGTACAGCTGATGGAAGTCAGGTGGTAGAAGTGTGGCCTTGAGAAGGTCATGGAACCACTATTAACCTGGCTGAGTGTCAATATATACTGTCTGAAGCTTATATGTTGAGAAATAGGGGCCTAAATATATTATTTAAAATATAATTAAATATAGCCAATAACAGAACCAAATATAACAATATGCATATCAAATATTGAAGAAGGAGGGTGGAATCAGTCAAGTGGCTAAATAATCATCTTTCATGTTAGGAAGTACATAGATATCATCTACACTAGTTATGTTAAAATAAAGAGATATCAGCATTTTATCTACAATTTTGAAGTTACCAAAAAAGAACTAAAAACTGAAGGAATAAATAAAATTCCTCCTTGAGGTGTTTGATTTGGAAGGAATGGGATCCTTGACTTTTATCAGAGGCTAGTCTGTTCTATTTAACTGCTATTGGCTGGCTTTGGCTTCCCATAGAAGTAGACCTTGAATCAGGACTTGAAGACAAGTTGTCTATTGGGAGGTGCAAAGAACACCTGCAAGGGAGTGGGGAAAATGATATAGGGAAGAAGGAGAACCAATAACGACTAGGTTATTAAAGCAGCTCCCACAATGGGCAACTAGAGCTAATCCCAAGGGGAAACTAAAAATAGCATAATCCAACCTCATACTTACCTTATCTGAAAAGCAAGGGAGCTGGGGGTACTTATTCACCGGGCCCCAGCAGTCAGAGGCTGACGGTTACTCCCAGGGTGCTGCTCAATTCCCAAAGCTTTGCACAGCCCACTGTTCAGGGGAGGGCAGAGCCACCTGCTGTGGCTCCAGAAAGAAAGCCCTCAGGTGCAGCGATGCCCTCAGCCAGCAGTCACGGGAAGAGAAAAGATGAGAGATACAGGCAGGGCACTGATGGTGTCTGCTACAGTCGCCGTGTGTGAATATTACTTTGATTCAGAAATAAGCAAAATAAAGTAGTGAAATGCATTTTAAAATTTCTTAGGTATCCCCACAAGGAAATTAGCAGTTTTTAGGCATCAACTGTATACCAGAAACTGTGCTAAACAGATCTATTTGTATTGTATCATTTAACTCTTATTATGACCCTGTTGGTATGTAAATGGTTATTTCTTTCACGTAAGATGAAGGAAGAGCATGAGGATTACAGGAGAACCAGAAGATGATCATTTTACTTTGGAATATGTGGCAATTGTGGCAGGATTCATGAGCAGCTGTGACTAGAGAGCTGGTGATACAGCGGATGGCTCTTGTCTACAGCACAGAGGTCCCTCTGCCTGAAATGCTTTACTGGACACTTTTGTCTCCCTACAGAGTTCATTCTTTCATACCATCCAGATTCATGCTGAAAGCTCTTCTCCTCTGAAAGATCTTGTCTGACCATGCCAACTAAAAGAACCTGCCCCAACCCCACACTTCCCACAGACCTGGATCTCATTGGACACCTAGTCACCTCTGTGCTAGCACTTAGAAGATAAATGTTTGGTCAAGGTAGAAAACCAGCCTGAGGAAGCCAGGGAACAAATCCATTGTCTTCCTTCTAGCCAGTATCTTTCTTACCTCTGATTTCTGATTGACCATACCCAGCCAGGAAATAGTGGGCGTGGGGCTCTGTGGATGTAGTTAACCCAGAACTTAGAGTTTGTGAAGGCAGAGAAACTGCATCTGGAGGGATGTGATGGTTGCTTGAAAGAATACCCCAGTTTCTACCTTTTTGTGTTTCCATACTCTTTGCAACTTGATTTTGCAGTTTCTCCTATTCAAAAGTTGAGTCCATTTTCTTATTTTTTGAATCTGGACTAATTTGACTTGCTTTGTCCACAAAAATATGATGGCAGTGATGTACCATTTCCAAGTCCAAGCCTCAATGGACTTCACACAGTCTTACATGCTCTTGTGGAATACTGCTGCCGCTTTGAGAGACAGCTTTGATAACCTGCTAGGGGATGAGAGACTCTGGAGCAGAGGCCAGCCACTATCCCACTAGAGGCCACTGTAGATGAGACAGTTCCCAGCAAACACAGCAACTAACTGACTGCGGTTGCAACAGTGACACCAGCCAAGAGTGCGAGGACTGCCCAGCCAAGCCCACCTTACACTGCTGATCCTCAGAATCATGTGCAAAAAAAGATGTATTGCTTTAAAAACAGAATTCTGGGGTAGTTTGTTATTCAGCATTTTGGTACTAGATTATTGATAGAGAGTCCTGGCAGAGCGCTCAAAACTATTTGTTAAAATAAATGAATGGCTGCTTTTTTATTCCTTTACATCCAACATAATTTTACAATATTTACTTTCCCCTAGTAAATATAAACATATTATGTTTCACAATGTATGAAACTGTTTTTGTAGGCATTTAAAAGTTACCTCACATTTTTAACGGTTGCAATGTGTACCTTCACTAGGATATGAAGACGTTGCTTTGAGGTGCTGAGTAGCTTAGGTTCATTCCTATCCTCCCTCCACATTTACATTGAGGTGATTACAGATATTGTGAAAATAGATATATTTCTGAAGATGATGAACAAGTAGGGCTAAAAATAAGGAAATGACCCCTAGGGTATGCTCATGGCTTAGTTTGTAGAGAGAGCAGAGAGAATAGCCAAAGAGGGGAGACTGCCTTCAGATGTTCACCCCTTTTATTTGTAACCTTGACTTGTCTGGTGGCTGGACTAAAGTGAGTTTGCCTGTTTATTTCATTAGTCACTACATTTTCTAAGGGCCAAAATCATCTAGGACCACGAACCTTATGTTTTGGCTGAGAGATCAAAGTGCAATAATTGAGGGGATGACATGAAAGAGAGGCATCTTTGCCTCTCTTATCTATAAGAAGTCTGAGTTAGCTTTTATCTGTGTAAGAAAAAGAGCTCAGAATCCACACTTTTCTGTTGGTCTTCACTTTAGGTTCTGACACTTATATAGAATTCTCTTCCAGGTCTGGGGAGAGGTTGTGTCTGAATCAAGCGAAAATGTCTGAATGAAAAATGGAGCAATTTGGTCAATCACTCACATGCTAGGCCTCCATGCCAAACATCTGGACACTTGGAAGCATCTGGGCAATTGACCATTGTGCGCCTTCTATTTAGAAATATTAGCAGATGTACAGTCATATTTCACTTAACTAAGGGGCTACATTCAGAGAAAGGCACCATTAGGTGATTTCCTTGTGGTGTGAACATCGCCAAGTACACTTACACACACCTAGATTACATAGCGTGCCACACACCTGGGCCACATGGCATAGCCTAGTGGTCCTAGACTACAAGCCTGTAACTGTAGGGCATGTTATGAAACTGAGTACCATAGCTAATTATAATACAGTGGCAATTATTTATGTAACTGAACATACCTAAACATAGAAAGGAATAGTATAAATATGATAAAAGATAAAAGTGGTCCACCTGTACAGAACACTCACCATGAAGGGAGGTTGCTCTCGTTGAGTGAGTGAGTGAGTGATATGAAGACCTAGGGCATGCCATGCACAACTGCAGACTTTATAAACATTGTACACTTAGGCTGTATTAAACTTATAAAACATCTTTTTTTAATAATAAATAACTTGCTGTAATGTTTTTAATTTATAAACTTTTTATTTTTTAACTCTTTTACTTTTTTGTAATAATACAGCTTAAAACATATACCATTGTACAGTTGTACAAAAGTACTTTCTTTATATATAAATTTATCATATTTGTCCTATTTTTAAAATTGTATACATATATTTTACCTTTTAAGCTTTACTGTTAGATACTAAGACACAAATACACACATTAGTCTAGCTGAGGATCACCAGTACCACTGTCACCCACCTCTGTATCTCGTCCCAGTGGAACATCTTCTGGAGAAACAACATGCATGGAGCCATCACCTCCCGGGATAATGAGACCTTCTTCTGGGACACCTGCCTGAAACTCCTCTTGAGGGGATCACTCTTTTCAGAAATATGTCCATGGTGGTTTGCTTCATTTGTTTCTATTTTTTTAAATCATAGATTTGTTTGTAAGCAGATAACACACCATGAGCATTCTACTCTATTAATTAAAACCTTTCAGTGTCTGAGGTCTGTGTTTTAGCTTTTTATGCAGAAATCTGTATAAAAAAAGAAGTCTTTTTCTGCAGACTTGTTGAGGTCTGCAGAAGCTTCTGTTAAACGCTTTACTGTGAATGTTCTTGGGGGCTCTTTTTTTTCTTCTGCAGTTTCATTTTTTCTTGTCTTTTCTTCAGCTATGTACTCCTGTACCAGTTCCCAGAACTCCATATTACTCAGTTTCTTAGGAACAACTTCTAGGTCTCCTCAATGTCATCCTCATCCACATTCAAGTGAAATTTGTTTGCCAGCTCAACCACAGCCTTGTTGATTTTTGCTACCTCCTCATCCTTGGCAAATCCTTGGAAGCCATAGATGCACCTCTTGAGTGACTTCATCCAGATGCCATTCCTACGCGACCTGGTGACATCTCCCAAGTCCAAGCAAGGTTCTCGATGCTGTCATAGATGTTGTAATCCTTCTGGAATTGCATCAGCATCTTCCTTAGTTGTAGTGATAGCCTGGGAAAAGGTGCTTCTTAGATTGTAGGCCTTAAAACCTGCTGTAACTCTTTGACCCATTAGTTGCATCAGAGGTGGTGTTTTGAAGGAGAACACTACTTTGATATTCGGAAGAAGATCACCATTAAAAGGAAAATATCCAGGAGTATTATCAACAGTAAGCAAAATCTTGAAAGCTATGTTCTCCAAAGAGTATTTCTTCATTTTGTTGGTGTAGCAATTTAGGAGGGTATCTAGGAAAAAGAGCAGGATCCTCCATGACTTCTTATTGCTAATGTGGGACAATGGCAGTGTGTGCTTAGTGATATGCTTGGCCATCCTGGGTGCTCACTGCTCCAGATCACAGAAACTTTCAATCTGTAGACTACAACCTGGCCCCAAGCAAGACTGCTATTCTGTCTTCCCCACCCTTTTTTAAATTTAATTGTTGTTCAAGTACGGTTTTCTGTCTTTTACCCCCATCTCAGCCCACCCCCCAGCCCTCCCTCCCTCCCTCCCATTTCCACTGCTCCCCTTGTTTTTATCCATGTGTCCTTTATACTTGTCCCTGTAAGCCCTTCTCCTTTTCCCCTGAAATTCCCTCCCCTCTCCCTTATGGTCAGCCTGTTGTCTATTTCAGTGTCTTTGGTTACATTTTGCTTGTTTGTTTGTTTGTTTTGTTGTTTAGGTTCCTGTTAAAGGTGAGATCATATGGTATTTGTCTTTTACTGCCTGGCTTATTTCACTTTAGCATAATTCTTTCCATTTCCATCCATGCTGTCATGAAGCATAGGAGCTCCTTCTTTCTCTCTGCTGCATACGATTCCATTGTGAAAATGTACCATAGTTTTTTGATCCATTCATCCTATTCTGTCTTTAAAGGCCTTGAAACCTGGCATTGTTTTGTCCTCATTATGGATGAGAGTCCTTTCAGGCATCCATTCCAGAACAGGGAGGTTTCTTCCACACTGAATATTTGCTCTGGCAAGTCATTTTCATCCACAATCACTTTATCCAGAGTTTTCAAAAATTCCTCAGCTGCCTTCCCATCAGCACTCATGACTCACCACTTTCTTTCACTTTATGTCCTGAAGAACAATTCTCAAATCATTTAAACCACCAGAGCCGGCAGCAAATTCAATGTCATAATGTAGTTGGGTCCAGCCTTTTGTTTTAATATCACAAGCAGACTTTTTGTTTTGCGTGTGACTGTCAATGCACTAAGGGAGTTACACTTCCATGCATGGTGTCTAATCCAGGCCATTGGAAGTTTTTCTATGTCTGATACAGGTCCTTCATGAGTTTTTATTAGTCTCATTGTCTTCTATGAAGCATTTCCTTTTAATCACTTCTGTTACTTTGTTCTTCTTCTTCAAGATCACAGCTATGATGAAATGGAACATGCCTGACCAGTGAGCAATCACCACCACTTATTTCCCACCTTTGCAGTCCTTAATCACTTTGCTTCCAGGCCATTCCCTGAACATGACCTCCTATTGGCAATATCAACCATGGATTTTCTATGCTTAGGGGCCATGATGAATAGAACAAGAGGGGATTAAATCAAGCACAAGAACTCTGGCTGGTGTAGCTCAGTGGATTGAGCGCAGACCTGCAAACCAAAGGGTCACCAGTTCAATTCCCAATCAGGGGATATGCTTGGGCTGTAGGCCAGGGCCGCAGTAGAGGGCTCATGAGAGGCAACCACACATTGATGTTTCTCTCTCCCTCTCTTTCTCCTTCCTTCCCCTCTGCCTAAAAATAAATAAATAAAATATTTTTTAAAAATGATAAATCAATCAAGCAGAAGAGAAAATTATATGATCATGGGGGGTCAACATGATGTGTAGGAGGCTGCTGGCAGGGCAATGTGGCATATTGTTTTATAGCAAACTTTTTTTAATAAGTAGAAAGCATATACTCTATAATAATGATAGCACGGGAAATACATAAGCCAGTAACATAATCATTTACTATCAAGTATTATGTACTGCTTCATAATTGTATGTGCTATACCTTTATGTACCTGGCAGTGCAGTAGGTTTAACACATAAATGCTGCATTGCACTGTGATATTATTATCGCTATGATGTCATTAGCCATAAGAATTGTTCAGCTCCATTAAAATATTACGGAACCACTGTTGTACATGTGTTAGTTGTGGATCAAGATGTATCCATGCAGGACATTGCTGTAGTCGCAAGGAAAGACATGCAGAGGCTGCTGATCAGTCCCCCGACCTCATGCCCACGACCACATGAAATCCCTCCTAGAATGTTAGACTTGGAAGAGAATTCCTATACAATCTACTGAACCTCTTATTTTACAGATAAAATGAAGCAAGAAGAAAAGGGTAACAGAGCAAAAGAGAGGGAAACCATCCTAAGAGCTCTGCAAAGATGATTTCCTTGGTTACTACTGTAGAAACAGAAAAGTGACTGGTTTGCATTTCAAACAAGTAGAAAGAACCATTGTTATATCTGAGTGTGAGCAGGGCTAGTCACAGGAGTCTGAATTCTCTGTTACATCTGCTGGCCAGAATTCAGCTGGCCTCTTGCTTTCTTCTGTCAAACCCTGAAATGGACCACAGCCTTTGAACTAAAATGCTGCACACCCAACTCAAGACTCAAACAGCTCTGAAAATGTTCACCACTCAGCTGCTGATTTTAAATTGTTCTTGCCCTTGGCTATTTTAAATCATCTCCTCACCATCACCCTGGAAAACATTAGACAACTTTTTATTGCCATATTCCTTGCCAATTTAATTTTTGGAAATCATATCCCAGTGCTTTAGATTTCCCTGTGTTACTGAAAGATTTTTTTCAAGTGGGCTGTTGAATTAGACAGTGAAGTTCATGGCTTCGGGATCACCGTACTCCATCCTTAAAAGGGGGCAGGGTTCACTGGTAGTTTACTTCTTTGGTGTGTTTTAGTGTCTCTGGATACCACTCACAATTACCATGACTAATATGACATGGGTGATTTTGTGGAATTTGAAATATTACATTCCCAATATCAGCCCAAATAACAGTGGAGGAACTGGCAGAGAGGGATCTGATGAGAATATTTTGTTCACTCTAATAGACCATTTGAATAAAATTAATTTTACCCCCAAAGTCAAAGTAAATGCTCAATAAAAATCTCTCTTAAGTTTATATTTTTATTTCAAGATGTTTTTTAATTATAAAAGAAATAGTAAATATGGTAAATACAGAATATGGAAAATGTTAGATATAGAAAAATCACAAAAAGGGGGAAAAACTCTACTAGTAATAAATACTGTGGCTTTTTAGTGTAATTACCTTAAATCAGTCCTTTCTCTCTTTGTTAGGGTGTGTGTGTGCATTTTTATATTTCTGTGTTAGTGCGATTACAGTTTTACCCAACCATATTTGAATCCTTACTCAACATGGCTTTGTATGACTATCACACAAATATATTGAGCAGTTTCTGTTGTAATAAATGTTTGTTCATTTCAGTTTTTCCCTGTCATAAGCAACAGTGCAGGAAATATTTTAGATACATATTTCCATTTATTCATGAGTATTTCAAGACAAATTCTAAGTTTTTAAGCTTATGAAGTATATACTTCCAGGATTCTTGATAACAAGGACAAATGATCTATCAGAGTATCTTAGAAACGTTTGAGGACTGCCAGCCCACACAGCCTATTATCTTTTCTTTTTATTTACTCTCATCTGATGAGGCTGAACTTTTTCATGTGTGGGGGGCATTTGTTTTTTTTCTTTTGTAAGCTATTTATTTCTGCTCCTGCTCCCTTTATTACTGCAGCACTCATATTTCCATGCTGGTTTTAAGGACTGCAAAGCAAGTCGATGAACAACATCATGACTGAAGAGAGAATTCTTGGGGCACATTCTTTTCCTTTAAGACCTGTTAACCTTGCTTCCTAGGCTTCCTGTGCATAATACTGCAAATGTGAGGTGGAGGGGATCATAGAAGCTGAGTAAATTTGTCATTAAGCAGTTTCTCTTCTATATTTTATGTAACCATGTCACAAGTCACCATCTCTGCCAAGCTGAGGTAATATCCTTTCCCTTTGAAAGGATGTTCCTGTGCTCTAGATTAATCATCTCCTTTGAAATGACATGAGTTTATTGCTTGCAGATTAGTAGAAATCCAATTAGCCATGTGTTATTTAGAAAATGCAGTCATTCACTTGTCTTTTGTTTTTGAGCCTCTGATCTACAGAAATGCCTTCCTGGACTCTCTGTCTATGTAAACATCTACTCTACCTATTACAGATCTAAGGTTTTCCAATTAAACTTAAACTTCATACTGACTTTAAGAAGACCTTGATGCAAAGCCTCTCTGGAAAACAGTATGGCAATTCCTCAAAAATTATAAAATAGAATTATCATATAATTCAACAACTCTACTTCTAGGCATATACCCCAGATAATTAAAATCAGAGACAAGAACAATTATTTGTACACCCATACTTATTGCAGCAATATCAACACCCCCACTAAGAACAAAGGTGGAAGCAACCTAAGACAGATGCATGGATAAACAAGATGCAGTATATACATACAATGAAATATTATTCAGCTTTAAAAATATAAAGGAAGAAAATTCTGATACATACTATAACATGGATGAACCTCAATAGCATTACAGCCTAATTTAAATAAGCCAGTCACAAGGGACAGATAGTGTATGAGTCCATTAAAATGAGGTACTGGAGCAGTCAAATTCATAGAGTACAAAGCAGAATAGTGGATTCCAGTGATGGGGTGGAGGGGGAGGAAGGGATGAGGAGTCACTCACTGTTTAACAGGCACACAACTTCACTTTGGGAAGATGGAAACTTTCTGTAGAAAGATGGTGGTGACAGCTGCACAGCAACATGAATGTTCTTAAAGCCACTGAACTGTGTATTTCAAAATGGTTAAAATGAGAAATTTTATGTATACTTTGCTACAGTAAAAAATAATAATTCTAAGTTCCACTCCTGCTTCACTCCCTCCAAAGAAGACCCTGAGTGGGTGTTCCACCTTCAGTTAGGACGTATGAGGCTACAGGAGACTCTCTCTCTCACCTAATAACCAAAACAAGCCAGATAAGCTGTAAGTCTCAGGAACTGTTTTTTTCTTTTTTCTTTTTCTCCGAACAAATCAAAGAGCTGAGAAAATTAAGTGAACTAAACTTCAGAAAGTGACAATTTCTTTATAGAAAAAGAGATGCTGTTCTCTTACCTGGCAGAGACAGAAGAAATGCCCCATACAATAAAGTAGGAAAAATCTAGCTGAAAGTTTTAAATACTTGCAGCAGGTATGTGTGCAGTGAGTGTATAATGACTTAGGACTCTGAGGAGCCCAAGCCACGGGACAAATCTGCCCTCCTTGTAGAATCTCTTCATATGCTGGCTTGTGAAACAAGTCTCATATATAATATATTATCTGATCACAATAGTATTAAATAAGAAATCAATAACATAAAATACCTTTGAAAATACAAAATATTTACAAATTAAACAACACACTTGTACATAACCAAAAGGTCTAAGAAGAAATCACAAGAGACTAGAAAACATTTTAAACTGGATGATAATCAAAATGCAACAACCAATCTGTGAGGTACAGTAAATATAATACTTAAACAAATATTATAGTTTTAATTACTTACGAAAAAAGTTCTAAAATAAATGACCTAAATTTCCATTTCAAGGACCTATAAAAGAAGACATGAAACCAAAAGTAGAATATAAAAAAGGATAAAAATAAGAACAGGAAACAATAAAACAAAACAAATAATCTAAAAATAAAAGTGATTCTTTAAAAAAATAATAAAACTTCAACTCCAGTGATAAAGAATAAAAAAGAGAAAATACAAATTAGCAAGATCAAGAAGAATGAGAGGATACTATTTCAGACCCTACAGACACTAGAGGATACTAGTGAGACATAAACATACTGATGTCAATAAATTAAACAACTTTGATGAAATTGACAAATTCTCTGGTAAGCAAAATATATCAAACTGACACAATAAATTGAAACTCTAAACAGCTCTATATTTATTAAAGCAATTACATTTGTAATTGAAAAAAATCTTCTTATAAAAACTTTTTAAAATCCTTGAAGGTTTACATGGATTCATTGATGAATCCTAACACATTTGAAGAAAGAAATAATAACAATTGTATGAAAACTCTTCAAAAACAGGGAATTAGAGGAACTTAAAAATAATTTTTAAGGGTAGCATAAAGCAAAGATTAAACATCTCCTGACAAAATATTAGCAAACATAAGTAAACAATATATAAAAATGCATTATGAACAAGTGAGGATTAATCCCAGAAATGGAATGTTGGTTTAATAGTTTAATAATTCATCAATGTAATTTACATTAACAAAATAGAAGGATATATCATCATCTTTTAGATGTAGAAATTATATTGGACAGGATTCAACACTTATTAATGATTTAACAAAAAAAACCCCTCTGAACAAAGTAAAATTAAATAGAACTTACTCAACCAGATAAAGAACATTTGTAAATAACCTATTGTTAACATCATATTCAACTGCGAAATTTTAAACTTTTTTCCTTAAAATAAAGAAAAAGCCAAATATGTCTATTCTCACTATTATTCTCCAACACTAAAATATAAGTTTTACCCAGTGAAAAAACGCAGGGAGGCAGGAAAGATTGGGGAAAAAATGTAAATGTGTCTTTATTCTTTACTAACATGATTCTATATGTTGAAAATTTTATTGAATCTATACATAAATCTACTGCAACTAATAAATGAATCTAATAAGGTTGCAATCTACAAAGCCAATATATTAAAAATTGATTGTTTATATTTTAGCAACAATTAAAATATTTAAAAATACCATTTAGGTCTTTCAGTCAAGACAGAGACATAGGCAGACATGGCTCACCTCTTTGTACAACCACATCAAAATTACAACTAAAATAATAGAACAATCATCGCTCAGGAATGTCAGACACTGAGATGAATGGAAGTCTGACAACTATGGAATTGAAGAAAATACATCCATCCTGAATGGCAGAAGGGGCATGGACATGGAACAGGCTGGTCCCACACCCATGTGCATTAAAAATTCTGGAGCCCAGACCTACACCAGGCCCCCCAACCCAGGATTCCAGTGCCAGGAAGATAAGTCCTCACAACTTCTGGCTGCAAAAACCAGTGAGCATTGAGTCAGTGGAGGAGGTTGCTTGAGCCCTAAGAAGTTCCTCTTTACGGAACCCACACACAGACTCACCTACTCAAACTTGCTCCCTCTGAGCTCCAGCACTAGGGTGGCAGCTTGAAGGGCATCAGTGGTATACAGGGAGAGAATGAAGTATCTGGCATTGGGGTGGGCAGAGACCATTGTCTCTTTACTGAGCCCTCCCCCCATGGAGCCGGTAGACTGGTGCCAATTCTGAGACTCCATCAACCTGACTAACACTGTGTGACACATCACATCTTGGAGGTCCACAGAGGCTCTACCCCACCCAAGTTATGCACCCACCCTGTTTTTCCATAAGAATGACTGGTCTTCTGGTCTTGGCTCCTAAATCCTATCAAACAAGAAACATCTGGCTTCAGTGACCCCAGAGGTAGCTAGCTTAGAGTTACAGCTTTGCTTCACCTGGGAATCTCCAATCCCACCCAGCACAAGCAGCAATCATCTCAGATTGCTATATGGCTCAGGCAGGGTGCCCTAGGCAAAACACAGGCAGGGGCCTGACCTTGGCCTACACCACCTGTGAAACCCCAGGGCCAATGCACCCAGTGGACAGCTACAGACCACATAGGAACACACCCACCCTGCCCCTCCACAGATGATGGATGTTGGGGGTCGGTTGTCACTTTCAGTCCTTGCAGCTGACTGGCCTGGGTAAATCCTTCCCATTGATCTTCCAATAGCAGCCAAGGCTCAACTTCAAGAGGAGAGTATACTCAGCCTACACAAAGGGTTCATGTCGAGTATCCAGCTTGGGTGATAGGGGAGGCTGTGTGAGTGGACCCTACAGGACACCTACTACATTAGGCAACACTACCAAGACATGGAGTCAAAGCAACTCTACCTAATACATAGAAACAAACACAGGGAGGCAGCCAAAGCCAGGAGACAAAGAAACAGGGCCCAAATGAAAGAACAGATCAAAACTCCAGAAAAAGAGCTAAACAAAATGGAAATGAACAATCTAGCAATCTATCAGATGCAGAGTTCAAAACACTGTTTATAAGGATGCTCAAGGAACTCAGTGAGGGCCTCAGCAGCATTAAAAAGACCCAGTCAGAAATGAAGGATACACTAATTGAAATAAAGAATAATTTACAGGGAACAACAGTAGAATGGATGAAGCTGAGAATCAAATCAATGATTTGGAACATAAGGAACCAAAAAACTATACAAAACAACAAGAAAAAAATGAGGATAGTATAAACAGTGTCTGGGACAACTTTAAGAGGTCCAACATTAACCTCATAGGGGTGCCAGAAGGAGAAGAGAAAGAGCAAGAAATTGGAAATCTATCTGAAAAAATAGTGAAAGTAAACTTCCCTAATCTGGTGAACAAAATATTCAAGTCCAGGAAATGCAGAGAGTCCCAATTATGATGGATGCAAACAAGTCCACTCCAAGACACATCATTATTAAAAGGCCAAAAGTTAAAGATAGATACTATTAAAAGCAAGAGAATAGAAGTTAGAAGGTTGCCAGATGGGAGGGGGAGGGGCAGAATGAGTGTAGAGGTGAGGGGGAGGTAAGAAGTTCAAATAAGTACTTACAGAATAGCCATGGGGATGTGAGTACAGTATAGGAAATACAGTAGCCATAGAGCTTATATGCATGACTCATGGACATGTACAACAGTGGGGGGATTGCCAGAGGAAATGGGGGTGCTGGGTGAGGGGGGCAAGAGGGGAAAATCAGGACAGCTGTAATAGTATAGTCAATAAAATATAATTAAAAATAAAAATAAAAGAAAAAGCATTACGCCAAGTGAAAAAAATACCATTTAGATTTTATTAAAACTAGTGAATATATGAAAACAAATCTTATGTCTACACTGAAAATTAAAGTATTAGCAAGAAAATAAAATAAGATATTCTAGATCATACAATATATTCATAGGCTGGAGGAAAATAATGTTGAGCTGGTCATTCTTTCCAAATTGGAAAAATTTCCCTCAAAGTTTCATCAGTCTTCTTAAAGGACCTCAAACTGATCCTAAAATTTATATGGAAATTCAAGGGATTTAGGATAGCCTCAATAATCTTTAAAAACTAAAATCAAAGCTGGATGATGTATACTACCCGGTTTTAAGACTTCCCACAAAGCTACAGTAATCAAGAAAGTATATTGACATAAGAATAGGCAAAGAATAATAAAGCAGATTGAATATAGAAATTGACCCATATGTCAACTGTTTTTTTGGCTAAAGTGACAGGTAAATTTAATGGTGAATGGAAAATATTTTTAACAAATTATGCTGGAATGATTAGATATAGGTATAGGAAAAAATAAAAATTAATCCCTTTATTATTCTATACAAAAAAATTAATTGAGGTGAACTATAGCTTTAAAGACAGCAGTCAGAAATATGTAATTTCTAAACAAACACGTAGGTAAATGCCTTGGTGACTTCAGGGTAAACCAAATCTCTTGGACAGAACACAAAGAACTTTATCCACTAAGGGATAGAATAACAAATTTAATTTTATCATAATTCAAAATTTCAGCTTATCCAAAGACACCATTAAGAAAATAGATAAGATACAGACTTGAAATATGTTTTTTTATTTATGTCTGACCAAAGGACTCATTCAAAATACATAAATATATTTTACAGTAGACAATAAGAATATGAAAAATCCAATTAAAATTAGAAGACATTCACAAAAGAAAATATAGGAATAGTCAACATTACCTGTTACCAGGGAAATGCATATTAAATTATACTGATAAGCAGTTTATAGCCACTATAAGGTCAACAATGACTGATTATAGTAAATGTGGGTGAAGCACAGAACTTGAATTGTTGCACATTGCCAATAGGAGTGTGAAATGATTCAAGCTCTCTGTATAATTTAAGCTCTCTGTATAGAGCTTCCCAAAATTTAAATGATGACAGTTCTGCTCTTGGTGTGGCCAACTAAACTCTGACCAGGCTGATCCTCCTGTAAACAGTAAGCATAAATATTATACAAATTATAAAGTACACAGCTAAGTGAAGGCTTTGGAGATGTACACAAACTCAGATTATAGCAGGGATTCAATCCTTGTAAAATGAGAATGGCATGGAGAAAAGTTATGCTTTTGGGTGGGGCATGCTTTTTAAGTCTGGGAAGACCTTACAGTGGGAACCATCTGGGATAGCTGAAACTCCATTGGCCTCTCCATCTAAAGAACCAGAGGACAGATATTTGGGTGCCATGGCTATTGAAACGGAGGGGCATGGTCACAGGAAGGAGACAGCCAGAAAGGGAGAGTACCAGCTTCTGCATGCGAATTCTGCCCAAATTCTGGCTGACTTCTGAGTTGTACATGCATGGGGCAGACTCAGAGAAGCTCAGCTAAGGATATAGAACTGAACTGACATATGAGTTGCCACTCAAGAATCAGAGTTTGCAGTGTGAATTCAACGAACTTAATTGCCAATAAAACAAAAAAAAAATTAAATCAACATTCTTAGGAAAAATATTATAGAATTGAGGGTCACTATTTATAACATTTACAGTATCCAGGATACTATCCAAAATTACTCTGTACACAAAGAACCAGAAAATGTGACCAATTCTCAATATAAAAGAAAATCTCTTGAGACCAATCTTAACAGATCCAGCTAGTGGAATTAGCAAAGCATTTTAAAGAGTTACTATAACTATGCTCAATGTCATAAAGGAAAACATAGTCACAATGCATCAAAAGATAAGAAATCTCAGAAAAATAGAAAATGTAATTAAGAACCAAACTGATAAAATTAAGTATAATTCTATTCTATTATCATCAATTTTACTCTTAGGTATTTAACCAAGATAAATGAAAACATATGTACTTGAACAAGAATTTTCATTGGAGCCTTATTGATAATAATCCCAGATTGGGAAAATTTCTGAATGTCCATCATAGGGTAATGGATAAAAAAATTGTGGTATATTTATAGAATAAACTACCACTTCACAATAAAATGTAATTAGTTACTAATACTTGTAACAATATGATTAAAATATATTATTTTGAGCCAACGAAGCCAGGCACAGAATAATAACATATGTATGATATTCAATAGGGAAAACTAATCTATAGTAATAGATTAAGGAAAACTTCTTGGGTTATTAAAATGTTAAAATGCTCATTATATTGGTTTAAAAACTGATCAAACAAAAGATGTGTACATTTCACTGTGTGCTAACTGTAACTAAAGAGATTACAGCAAAAAAATGGCCCTTGTTTTTTGTTTGATTTTTTTCTCATTATATCATGATGGGCCTGCCCAGCCTTCAGAGTGGGATAGTAGTAGAATAGTTCTCCAGATGCTGCCCACTAGCTTCCTATAACATTGCATTGTTTTCTTGGGATCTGGAGATGGGGATTTTATCAGATTCTTTCATCTCCTTAGCTTTGGTTCAAATTTTATTGGACAGAATTTCTTTATGGCATACAGTTACCACCTTGTCTTGCTTTCCCTGCTAATTTTTTTTTAAATAATTCATTTGGTTAAGATAAGGGAAAGTGCACTAGAATCTTCATTAAATTATCTGCTGGCTTCTGTACCCTGTATTTCTTACAGCATTTAGGACGACTGCTTCGAGTGCTCAGCCCTGGCTCCTTTCTGTGCCGATGGTCTTAGTTTCCCACTCTGCTGAGAAATGTTCACCTATTCCTGTCTCCACACTGTCAACTTCATGGGCAAAGGATTTCTTTGGAGACCCCAGTGCAAAGCCAGTGGCCATTTTACTTGACACCTACAACAGTTTTACAACGTTTGTTTGGAGACACATGTGACAGATATAGTAAATAGCATAGGGTTGAAGGAAAAGCGGTGAAGATAATTAAGTGACTCTGAGTATTGATTTATTTATGAAGGACAGTTGAAGATATTAATACAAACCACATTTCTTTCCTGAACACCAAGTGAAAGAGGACGATTAATGAGGCAATAACAGCTCATAAAATAAACAACCAAAGGAAAAAGACATCTGTGGGTGATATCAAGGGTAAATTCCAAATTTTCATAAGAAATTTAATAAAGAAACATGTAGGCTAAATATCAAAATAAAGTTCCAGTTAGTGGGTGGTCTGAAGCAGGGCACACTTCTCCTATAGACATGCGGTGGTTGCCACATACCTGAGATTCTGGGATCAAAGGAAGTTTGGAATGCTCAGCACAGAGCGTCCCTCAGACACTGCGCACGCGCGAGGTACGCTCTCGGTCGTTCTCTCACCGCAACTTTTATTTACAGTGAAGGTGAGGGAAAATCATGAGTACAAACAATGGCAGACCTTTGGTTTTATATTTTATTTTTTTTATTTTCATCTTTTTTTGTTGTTCGTTTACAGTTTTCCCAATCAGTCAGCTGGAGGGATAGAAATCAATTATTATTCTAGTATAATAAAGACTTAGCTAGGGCTGGGGGAAATGGGGAGATTTGGTCAAAGGGTACAAACTTCCAGTTATAATATTAATTAGTTCTGGGGATCTATGGTACAGCATGGTGATTATAGAGAATAATACTCTATTATATACTTAAAAACTGCTAAGTAGTAGACCTTAAATGTTCTCACCATAAAAATGAAATGGTAATTAGGTGACATGGTGAAGATAGCAGCTAAAGCTATGATGGTAATCATTTTATGATATTAAAATGTATCCAATCAACACATTGTAAATATTAAACGTATACAACATTGTATCTCAGTTATCTCTCAGTAAAGCTGGAGGAAAACAAGACTATGATAATTGTCATATATCTATGATATGATCTGTTGTACTGGAGAATGTTGGAATACCACAGTTTCCTGCATTCAAAAGGTAAGTCATTCAAAAAACTGTTTTAGTGGAAAACAAGGGACTGCTGTTACTCTGTGGATGAACCTGACTGTAAGTTACACAGGGCTGGCCAGCCCTTACTGTGCCCCACCAGAAAGAGTGCATTCGAACACGCTGCAGCACCCGTGGGAACCACGTAAGGACAGGCTGATGGGAGACTATGAACTGAGATGAAACGTGTACCCAACTCGCTCTCTGGCTTTTGTTGACTGCCCACAATTTGTCCACTAGATTTGGAGCTTCTTGAAGTCAAAGTTTATGTCTTTCTTTTCTGTATCCTCAGTATAGGACATGAAATAAGCAAGGTTGATTCTATCTCTAAAATAGATATGAGATGTATGCACCTTTCTCTGTCTCCAAAGACACCATCATGGTCCAGCCACCATCATCTCGTCTCTAAATGAAATGTCAAATCACCTGACCAATGACCCTATTTATACCCCTGCCTCCTACAACGTGTTCTGGCAAGGTAGCTACGATGACTGAGCCTGTTTAGCCCATTTAATCCACTAACTGTTCCCTTCAGACCATGCTTTTTTCCCTATCTGGGCTGCCTTCCTCTAACCCTTCTTTTCATTAAATCTCTTCCAAGTTCCTCTACCAGCTATGTAGATTTTACAGAACATCTTATTAATTTATAAAGTCAGTCAGCATCTTGCTAACTTCTGAGAATATAAATATGAATAAGATGAGGTCCCTGTCTTCCAGGAATACATGCTAATTCCAGTATATACCAGTGTTCACAAGTCTTGCTGATTCACAGACTCACCTGTACACAAAAAAATTATAGATGCCCAGCATGTTAGTTCTTGGACCTATTTGTTCTTCATCTTTCCTCTGCTTGGTCCTATAGCTCAGGAAGGTGACATTGTGTGCTATTGCTGCCAGGCTCTGTTGTCAGCTGGGAAACAGGGAGATGGGAATTTAGAGCAAGGAGGAGTGGATATGCTGGGGTGTCCCTGTCCCTCTCTGACTAGTGTGTCACCTCCTGCAGTGATTGTGACAGTATGTGGCTTCAAGTTCCTCTGGACTGTTCCAGCTTCCACAGGCAAGGTGCCAGTCCCCGGCCAAAGTCACACATTCTCTGCCCCCCAGCTGAGGGGTGATAGTGACTTCCTGCTCTTACTTCTGTCTAGATGGCCTCACTGTTCCCTATTTGATGTCTCAGCTCTTCCAAAACTTGCATAACAAATTTTCCTATATTACATCCCTTTGTTATAAATATTCAAAGAAATTTTAGTTTTCCTAGGTGGACTGACTACTGCAGTTACTGGGACCTGAAGGGGCCCTGAGAAATCAAACTCTCAGGATGCAAGGTGGGAATTGGGTTGCCCATGTCTCTGCATGCGGTGACCTCCATGCAGGATGGCAGGGGACTGCTAGTGCTCTGTAGTATATGGTAGAGTAGCAATTATTTAAATGTATCACCTGTGCTATTTGGGGTAAAATGTCTTACTCATCATCATGGTGTTGTTCCTTCCACCCTGTGCCCTGAAAGCTTCTGAGCAATAACACACTGCACAGAAGAGGAAGTACAGGAAATGGTTCTTACTATGTTCTTATCACCTGCAAGCAGCAGGCTTGAGAGAATGGTAGCATCACTTCCTGAACACTTAACATGCCCGCGATCGATGCATTGCCTCTCAGCTCCAAATTCCGTTCAGGGGAAGGCTATTTCCTACAGATTCTGTTTCTGTATTATGTAGAGTTCTCATCACTTCCTACCAGCTAGTTCTGCATTACTCCAACTTCTTGCTATTTACCTTGTTTCTTCAAATTACTGAAAAATTCCTGTCTCCTAATTGAATTGGGAGTGATGTCCTCATTTGTGCTGTCTGCTAGGGGACAAACCCTGAGAGGGTGCAGTGCTGCCTTCTAGTATGTGGCACACATTTTGAAATAGCCACCAATGTATGGAGCCACTTCTCCAGTAGCCAGAGTAACAAATCCTAGAACCAAGAAGTTGAAGTCGTGTTTATACCTAATAACCAAATCACGGAAGTATTGCTTTTGTATTCCTAAAAATGTGAATTGTACTGGTTTAAAGTTCTTATTTTATGAGGACTTTACATGGTAAAGTTTTGTAAGGCAATGACCCCATCAAATGAGCTGCTGAGCCTCTTTGGGGCTGCAGACAACACGGAGCAGACCTGGGGAGAGAGGGTGCACCAGGCACACCTCATGTATCTCCTCAGTGGAGAGGACATCTTTCAGCTGTTGCTGACTTCAGGGTTGCCTCGCAGTTTCTTGTACGGCTGCCCAGCTTTCCCATCTGATGTGGTAAACAAACATTCATCATTGACACACCTAGAATGGCTTTTGTTGTCTTGACTAAACCCTGTCAAATAAACAGGCCTCATTAAAAATGCACCTTCCCTCTACCAGCTCTCTGTATGCCCCTTCCCTGCTGTATTTTCTCCATAGCAATTACCAATTGATCACTTATCTAGGCTCTTGTTGGGTCATACACTTCTCCAAGGAAAGCAGTGGTCCATTTTGTTTTCACTGCCGTACAGCCGATGCTTGGCACCATGCCTGGCATTTGGTAGGCACTCAGTAACACTCCTTAAATACATGAGTCAAGACAGATAAACATTTCAAAATGTATGGTGGTGTGTGGTATTTAATTCTCTAAATTAGTCCATAAATTCATTACTATTCAAATCAAATTTTAAATATGATATTTTACTGAAATTAGGAAGCTGATGCCAAAATACAAGTAGACAAATAAAGCAACACAACCAGGAGAGCATTTAGAAGATGTAGGGGAGGAAAATTGCCTCTCTACTCACTAAGAGTTATAATAAAACCGTATTAATAGAGTTGAGGTAGTAATCTACGAATATAAAATAACGGAATAGAGATCACAAAAAGTCAACCACACATGGAAGTGTGATAAAAGACAAAGGGGCAGCATGACAATTTTTTAAGAAAATGATGTTTTATTCAAAAGCAGCACAAGAACATTGGCTCTTCAAAAGCAAGACAGTGAAAAGTTCTCTAAATGAACACAACATGAAAATCTAAATAATAAAAGATTTACAGGGATGTCCAACCTTTTGGTGTCACTGGCCACACTGGAAGAAGAAGAGTTGTCTTGGGCCGCACATTAAACACATTACAACTCATAATCACAAAAAAATCTCTAATATTTTAGTAAATTTATGATTTTATGTTGGGCTGCATTGACAACCATCCTGGGCTGTGGCTGCCCGTGGGACACAGGCTGGACACCACTGCAAAAAGTGTGAGAAAACATCATCATGACTTAGCATAGGGCAGGATTCTCAAATGAGAGAAAACAATGCAAACAATAAAAATATTTTAATAAATTTAATTACATTTAATTTTAAATATTTCCATATAATAAGTGAAAGAAATGTAAAGTGAACAAATTTACACTGTTCATATATTGGGTCAATATATCTCAACTTATGTAACTGATGAAGAAATAGTGCCCAGGAATATATTTTAAATTCCAGACATTAATAAAAAATACAAACAATCCAAAAAATAAATGGACATAATATACGAGGAAACCTGAATGGTTAACAAACATATGAAAAAATACTAATGTTGCTTTTGACCTTGAGAATGAAAGTTAAAAGAAACAAAAATGATTCCTATTTTGCTCCCAACAGAAGGACAAATCATAAAACATTGAAATTGTAAATTGACAAGGATGTGGGAAAACACAATCCCTGATACCTTGCTGATTGAAGAACCTTTACAAATTTATAAAATTACTTTGAAGAACAATTTGGCAATGTCTATTGAGACTAAAGCTGGGTTATCCCTGACTTAGTAATTTCACTACCTAAGAGATTCTAGAGCAAAAACATGTGGAGATGCAGAAAAGAATATTTGTGGCAGCATTGTTAGTCAGAGCAAAAAATGAAAAGACTTCAGTATACAAAAACACAACAATTGATGAATTATGTTGAACCCACAGAACACTTTAAAACTGTTGAAATAAACTAGATCTTCATGTAGCAAATTGACTGAGTCCTATAAACATATGTGAGATGAAGAAACCGATGCATGGGAGGACCAATGCAATACGACATTTTTACAGATATTTAAAATTCCCACACAACAATAGCATGCGTGATTTATGGATATTTATATACATAGTAACATGCAGTTGTGTCTGGGAAGGGGGGATAGGAAATGGTATCAGAGAAGAGTACAGTCAGGGCTCCAGCTATATTTATAACATCTTATTTCTTAAAAGCAGTAATGAGAAAAAATGTGACAAAATGTTGACACATGCTAGATTTGAGTATTGGGTATCTATGAGCTTGTTACGCCATTCTTTGTTCTTTTCCATACTGCAGAATAAAAAACATATTTTACAAAACGTGGTGTCATTATTTTCCACTTTCCCCTGGGACAAGTCAATTTAATAGTCATATCTTTATAAAATTTAATATGCCTTCTAGAAGCTCTTTTTGTCTGGACCTCATCCTTTCTTCTCTATTCTCAACCAGGATGTGATATTCCTGCTCTTGCCACAGGAACAGGAAAAGTTGGGCAGTCCCCCAGTGGTATCATAGCTGTGAAAAAAACGGCAGTGAGGCTGTACTAGTGCACACCTCCCATGAAGAGGATGGACTCTGGCCAGGTAAACTAATACAGATGGCATGAAATACAGTTTAAAGAAATAAAAGCATGTAAATTCAGAATAGTATCTTCTTTTACAATATTTTAAGTTATTGAATTGTGCTTTGTCTATTGTTTTCTCTTTCTGCCTCTACAAATATAAAACCAAGACTTTTCTCTCCTCCATGGGCTTCGAATGGTTAAGTTCTCTCACAATCTCTCCCATCAACCCTTTCAGAGATTTCTTTGTAATCATTTCCTGAGAGCAGAAGTTTGGCCTTCTATTGGGAAGAGTTGACACTGGGCTCTTTTTTCTTCAGGTGTTTAGTAAAACCTGGATTTAATCACAATCAATATGAGGCACAAGCAGAAAGCTCACTAACTGTGTTTCGTCCCCTGACTCAGATTAGAAAGATACTCCCCAGTGATATCCCCTAAATTGTATTTCTAACGACTGCTTTCTGGTCAGATTTTAAATGGTTACTTACTCAATATATTTTTCTCTTCCCTTCTGAAAAATGATTCCACCAAATAGGAAGAAATTTTTCTTTGGCTTAATCTTAGGAAGCCTACAGAATCAGAATATTTTAAAAAAGCTATATCTTATAGATTTTCCCAATTTTTATGCATAGCATTAAAATGTTTTCTATTTAAAGTACAATAATGCTCATCACAGAAAATTTGGAAGACAAAAATGACAGAAATCTTCTGTTAGAAGAGCTATTTACTGTTAATACTTTTGGTGTTTTATATTTATTTTCAAATATAACTTAAGTCATCTGATATCTCAATTTTATCAAAAATTTTAAAACTATGTTTTCTTTATAAAAGTAATACAAGTTCTCAAATATGAAATAAAGAATAAAAAGTATCACTCATATAACTACTACACAGAGATAATCCCTTAACTAAACACTTTGATGCATTTATGTATACTCTTTTAAAAAACATAATTTTACCAAGTTTGATCAAGACAGTGTGTGTGTATTTTTGCTGGTTGAGATCATGTTTCATGTTCTAATTTCTATGTGTGCATAAACAGGAGCAGCTACGGTTCCTAGGTAGGAAAGATATACAGAGAATGCTTTAGTAACAGATAACATCTGCCTTTGGGAGGAACGACTCCTTCCTAATTTAAAAAACACTCAATGGACTTCCAGCCAAGATGGAGGCATAGGTAGACAGACACACTGGGCCTCCTCACACAACCAAAATAAGGACAACAACAATTTAGGAACAAAAAACAACCAGTACCAACAGAGCATGGAACTGTATGGAAGTCCAACAACAAGGAGTTAAAGTAGACACATTCATCCACATGGGTAGGAGGGGCAGAGTCGGGCAACCCGGGGGAGAGGGCGCATGGTAAAGTGGTGGCTGGTGGACCCCGGGAGCACAAGGTGGCAACTGGAAGATCCAGCGAGGTGGTGGATTGTGGAGGGGCGTGGCACACAAGGCGGCTGGTGGACTGGGTAGTCCCACATTTGCAAGCAGATAAACCAGGTGAAACTGGGGAGCAAGACAGGCTGAGCAACCCAGGGTCCTTGCTTGGGGAAATAAAACTTCAAAATACTGATTGAAAACACCCGTAGGGGTTGAGATGCTAGACGAGATTCTCAGCCTCACAGGAGAATTTGTTGGAAAGACCCACAGGGTCCAAGAATGTACACAAACCCACCCACCCAGGAGTCAGCACCAGAAGGGCCCAGTTTGCTTGGGGGAAGTGACTGAAATTCGGCAGAGAGCAGAGCAAGTGCCACTATTCCCTCTCGGACCTCTCCCTCACATACAGCATCACAACCCAGTGACTGGGCTGCCCTGCCCTGGTGAATACCTAAGGCTCTGCCCCTCATATGTAACAGGCATGTCAAAACAAACAAACAAAAAAAAATGGCCCAAATGAAAGAACAGATCAGAGCTCCAGAAAAAATACAACTAAGTGATGAAGAGATAGCCAACCTATCAGATGCACAGTTCAAAGCACTGGTGATCAGGATGTTCACAGAATTGGTTGAATTTGGTCACAAATTAGATGAAAAAATGAAGGCTACACTAAGTGAAATAAAGAAAAATGCACAGGGAACCAATAGTGATGGGAAGAAAACTGGGACTCAGATCAATGGAGTGGACCAGAAGGAAGAAAGAAACAACCAAACAGAAAAGAAGGAAGAAACAAAAATTCAAAAAATTGAGGAGAGGCTTAGGGACCTTCAGGACACCTTTAAACGTTCCAACATCCACATTATAGGGGTACCAGAAGGAGAAGAGGAAGAGCAACATGTGGAAAAGTTATTTGAACAAATAGTAAAGGAGGACTTCCCCATTCTGGCAAAGGAAATAGAATTCCAGGAAGTCCAGGAAGCTCAGAGAGTCCCAAAGAAGTTGGACCCAAGGAAGCACACACCAAGGCGCATCATAATTACATTAGCCAAGATTAAAGATAAGGAGAGAACAGTAAAAGCAGCAAGAGAAAAGGAGACAGTTACCTAAAAAGAAGTGTCCATAAGACTGTCAACTGATTTCTCAAAAGAGACCTTACAGGCAAGAAGGGGCTGAAAAGAAGTATTCCAAGTCATGAAAGGCAAGGATCTACATCCAAGATTACTCTATGCAGCAAAACTTTCATTTAGAATGGAAAGGCAGATAAAGTGCTTCTCAGATAAGGCCAAGTTAAAGGAGTTCATCATCACCAAGCCCTTATTGATATATTATTCAATATGTTTCTTTGATTAATTACATTTAATTAAAAATTAATATTTCCAGCTGATTACACAAAAGAAACTTTGCTAGCTAATAGGGATTGGCAAGAAATATTCAAAGTCATGAAAAGTGGGCACCTACAGCCAAGATTGTTCTACCAAGTGAAGCTATTATTACAATCAAAGGGTGGTTAAAGAGCTTCCCAGATAAGAAAAAACTAAAGGACTCCATCATCACCAGACCATTATTATGTGTAATGTTAAAGGGACTTATTTAAGAAAAAGAATTTCAAAATTATGAACAATGAAATGGCAATAAGTACATATCTGTCAACAATTGAATCTAAAAGATGGGAGGGTGTGTGGGGGAATGGGTGAAGAGGTGAGAGGATTAAGAAGTACAAATAGGTAGTTACATAATAGCCATGGGGCTGTAAAGCACAGTATAGGAAATGCAGTAGTGAAGGAATTTATATGCATGACCCAGGGACATAAAGAATGGTGTGGGCATTGCCTGAGGGAGTTGTGGATGCTGGGTAGAAGGGGGCAAAGTGAGAATATTGGGATAACTGTAATGGCATAATCAATGATATAATTTATACAAATAAAAATAAATAAATGAAATAAAAATTAATATTGCATCTGGAAAAAAAATAGACCACAAGTGAAAGTACATTTCTTATATGTGGATTTCTTTAGTGTCTTTTCCAGAAGTAACTCCTAGGCCAACTTAGCCCCCCAGAAATATTCTTTACATATAGAATATAGCTATGTTGTTATTTATTTACAATCAATGCTATATACATTATTATCTATTTCATATATGGATAAATGTCATTGTTTTTATAATATCCACATTATCCCCCCCTATTTTACAAAATAGGGCTACATGGTATATACTGGTCTACATCTTGATTTTTATTTTTTCATAACTGTTTGGAGATACATTATAAATCGCTATCAGTTTATAAATATCCACCTCCTTCTTTTGCATAAGTGCATACAGATATAACATATTTATGTACCCAGGCCCCTAGTAATGGACACATAGATTGTTCCCCTATGTATTGCTATGGTAAGCAGTGTGGCAATGAACACTCTAGTATTTACATCTATGAACCTGTGTGCAGGCTAAATCATGAAGTGTATATTCATTGAGAAAATGAGCATGTCCATTTAAAATGTATATGTATTGCCAAATTGGTCTCCAAACTGGTTACAATTTACTGGTTAGAATTTACCGGTCATGTGGGAAAGTGACCATTTCTTTACTCCAGTTTGTGTGCCATATATATATCCCCATTTTAGGTGCAAAAGGGTTTATAATTTTCTAAACTGTGACAAAATGCCACAATGACAAAATATTTCACACCTTTCCATCTTTTTCCAAACTCAGAGATTACCACTATTATAAAGTTGATATGCATCATTTCCATGCTCATCTCTTCTATTACATGTATAAACACTTAGAAACAATATATTCCACTGCCTGGTTTATAGTTTTACATTTTGTGTAGGCGGTAATATGTGTAGTTGTAACTGGTCTGTTCAGATTTTCCGTTTTTTCTTGATTCATTTTTGGAGGATTTCATGTTTCTAGGAATTTATGCATTTTGTCCAGATTGTCCAATTTGTTAGCATAACGTTGTGATATTTTCATATAATCCTTTGTATTTCTGTAGTTTCAGTTGTTACTTCTCCTCTTTCTTCTCAATAGGCACCCATTAGGCAGATCTGCTATGCCTCCCAGTCTTGGTAGGGTGGCCTTATGTAGTAAGCGTCCTGTAAGACCCAGTGACACAGTCTCCTTAGTCACCTGAGCTAGGTGCTCTAAGTATGCCACTGGTGTGGGTTATGTAAGCTCTCTTTTTGTAATTGAGTCTTGATTGCTATTGGCCTATCCATGAGTGAAGTCAAGCCACAAGCTGCCTAACTGTGAGGATCGACCCAAACCACAGTGTACATGCTGCTCTGTGGGTGCTGATCACACAAAGCAGAATTTCTTTTAGCAGGGTCTGGTGCCTGCCAATATCTCCCTTTGGATGAGCTCCATATACATCTAATTTGGCCTCTTGTAGAGCTAATTTGGTTTGGGGGTTTCTTGGGAAGGACTCTAGTGCAGGTCAATGTGAGATGCTGCCTGTGACTGGCCCAAAGCAACCTGTTTGGAGCTATAAAGCAATCCACAGTTTGTGGCTGCCTCTCCAGGGACTGGGGATGCATGCAAAGGGCCAAACTGTGTGCCAAGGCTGGCTTCCACCAGCACCAAGCCTGGGGACAGGTCAGCAAAAGGCCCAAGGTACCCTGAGATTTGCCTCCACCTTCTTCCATCTGCCAGCTTTTTGTTAGACTCAGTCACTCAAAAAGCCTCTGGTGGTACACTAGTTGTGTGAGGTAGATTCTCAGTGAGTCACCAGGTAGGTACAGATTCAATCTTGGTGTCAGTGCTGGGTCTCAGACCACTCACCAAAAGTCTCAGGGTACACCAAGATCATCTCTCACCCATCACGTATCCACAGCCCTCTGTGGTAGAGCAGGTTGTCAGGGATTTGTCAGGGTGAGGTCAACAGAGTTTAATCAGGCCCAACAGACCAAGAGTTGGCCATGTGGCAGAGGGCTCTGAATAGCTTCAGTGTGTGAGGGAAAATGGCCCTTGCCCTAGAGCCACACTACTCAGTCTGTCCAGGATTCTGCCGGGAGCCAGGAGGATAAGGATAGTGGATCTCCCACTGGCGAATGGCATAGGTCAGGCTCTTGGGAAATGGGGAGTGGGCCCCACCCCAGTCACATAACTCAGTCTCTGACACCCACCGAGTCTGCTCAGATTTCTATACCCCAGAGTCCAAGCAGCTGACCCTCCTTAGGGCATGGACTCAGCAGGGTAGGGCAAGCGGGAGTCAGGAGATGGGGCTAGTGCATTCCTCCCGGCTGATGCAGCATGAAGGGGAGTGCTCAGTTCAGGAAAGGTGACAGCTGTTGGCAGTGTAGGGGAAGGACCCAGCACAGGCAGCTTGGCAGCTGTTCCTTTGGCTCTCTCCCCAGAGCCGTATAACCCAGTCTCTCCTCCCTTCATTCTAGTCCATTCTGAGCCATCCTCTCTTTGGCACAGTCTATGGTGAGTGGCTACAATTGGTATTTTGTGTACTAGCCCTCTAAGAGGGCACCTGGGTTTCTAGCAGACTCGTGTCTTCCTGGCAGACAGGATCCTTGCTGGTTTTCACAACAGATGTTATGTGGGCTCTTCTTCCCATCTCTGGTGCTCTGGGCTAGGGAGCCCAGTGTGGGGTTAAGATGCTACTCTCCTCAGGGGGAACCTTTGCTGCTGAGATATCCCTCCAGTTTCTCAGCTGCCACACATAAGTATGGGGCTAGCACTTACTGCACTCCACACTTTCTACCAGTCTCCCTGTGGCTTCTTCTGTGAACCCTTGGTTATTAGACTTCTGCTGAGCTAGTCTTCTGTTGGTTATTCAGGTTGATTGTTCTATGTTAGCTGGAATTTCAGTTTGGTTCTGGGAGGAGGTGACTATAACTTCCACCCACTTCCCCACCATTTTAGACCACCCTCCCCAGTATTTTTGCTTTATAGTTAATTGTCTTTTAAGGTGATTAAAGTGAGAAAACATATCTTTTATATTTACCCTTCATTTCTACTATTTTCAACACTCTTTATTTCTTCGTATAGATCTAAATTTTCACTTGCTATCCTTCCTTTTGCCTTAAGAGTTTTCTTTACAATTTCTTGTAGTATAATAAATTCACTTCAATTTTGATTATTTGGTGAAATAAAGTCCTTACTTCACTTGCATGTTTTAACATTATCCCTGCTGGGTGTAAAACTCTGCGTTGACGTTTCTTCCTTTCAGTAATGTAGAGATGCTGCTCTGCCGCCATCTTGCTCAGCTGAGAAGTCTGCTGCAATCATTATCTTCGTTCCTGTATGTAATTCTACTCCATTCCTGCTTTGCATGAGATTTTGTTTTCATCTTTGGTTTTCAACAGTTTGACTGTAATGTGCCTAGTTGTGTACTCCATTGTACTTACTATGTCTGGTATTTTGTGAGTCTTTTATAGATCTATAGTTTAATCTTGTTTTTTAACTTTCTGAAATTCTTACCTGTTATCTCTTCAAATATTTTTCCCATTCTTTCACTTTTCCTTCAAGGATAGCAACTGTACATACACAGCATCATAGCATATTTGCTGGGTTGGTTGATTTTTAGTTTTTACTTGTGTATACATGGAGATACTTCTTTGTGGAGCATTATTTGTGGAAGCATTAGGTAGAGCCAGAGAATAAGATATTATAACAGGTTTCTTAATTTTTGCTCTATTTTTTCAGCAATAATGTTCATAACTGATGTATCCAGTCTCCAAGGTAACTCCCAGTTATACCCATCCATGGTATTTATGCTCCTGTGTAGTACTCTCTCATAATGAATAGGACTAACATATGTAATTAGTAGGATATTGCAGAAGAGACAGAGTGTTACTTATGGGACAAAATATTTTGCATTTTCTGTCTTATCTTGAATTGTTTGTTCTGGGGAAAACCAGATTGCATGAGGACAACCAAGCAGCCCTACGGAGAGGACTACGTGGTGAGGAATTGAGGCCGTCTGCCTATGGCCCTATGGGAAGAGACTTCAGGTGACTGCAGCTCCAAGCTGATAGCTTGACTGCAACTTCACCAGAGACTGAACTAAAAGCACTCAGCTAAGGGGTTCTTGGATTCCTGATTCACAGAAACTCTGTGAGAAAAATACATGTTTATTATTGTCTTAACTCATTAAGTTCTTGGATAAGTAGATATTCAGCAATAAATAATACAGATTTCATTTTGTTCCTAGAGGATGGTCACTTCATGCTGTTAGCGACCTTTCTCTCTGGTTCTCAGTGAGGCCAGTGCCTCAGAACAAGTGTCTTTTACTCCTGCTTATGATTAATATTATGTGTCAACTTGACGGGGCCTCTAGGTGCTCAGGTATCTAGTTAAACATTATTCTGGGTATGTCTGTGAACACGTTTCTGGAGGACATAAACATTGCAGTAGGTAGACTGAGTAAACCAAACGGCCCTTCCACTGCGGGCAGGCTTCACACAATCCATGGAAGGCCTGGATGGAAGAAAAGCTGAGAAAGGGAGAGTTTGCTCTTTGCCTGACTTCAAGTTGGGACATCCATCTTCTTCTGCCTTAATGTGGACTTAGATGTGGACTGACACTATATGCGTATCATCAGCTTCCCTAGGCTTCCAGATTGCTGACTGTAAGTCTTAGGACTTCTTAATCTTCATAATCACATGAGCCAATTCCTTATAATGAATCAGACAATCAATCAATCAGCCTATTCTGTTTCTCTGGAGAATCTTGACCAAACCACTGCTTTTACAAAAAGAGTGTTTGGGCATTTCTCATTCAGTCCCTTCTCTTCTGCCTCTTTGTGGTAGCAGACAGGACTTAACGAAAAAGCCCTGTGTGTTCCCGAGTCATAACCCTCTGAGCAATGAGTCTTCTCAGCTATGTCTGCCAGTCCTGAGTCTCCTGACACTTATTTTTCCAGTATGTCCAATGCCTTTCAGAACTACCTTTCAGAGATTACTTCTGAGTAGTTTTGTTCGAGGAGGTAAAGTCAGTAAACTGTGTTTAGACTGACTTAGAGAAAACCCCTAGAGAAGAAGATGATTGTCATGTTCGCGTATTTTTATTCTCATAGTAATAAAAATTAAAAATTACAATTTGTTGAATGCTTACCATTTACCAGTGTAAGAATGAGCTTTACAAGAAAAGAGTTGCCTGAGACAGGATGTAAAGTCATGCTGATAATCTCAATGGGGCTGGCCCCTTTGTCAGAAACAGGTAACAGACAGCTGTTAGCAACCACTGAGTTATTAAAGAAATGACCATGAATAGTGGCAGCTTTTGCTTTTGTTTATTTGTGTGTGTGTTGATTTATCTTTCTGAGGAGAGTGTATGCTTGTGGTTGTTTCAGGGTATGTGATGCATGGACTTTCCCAGAATCTACTCGGACAAGCTGTATGTTGTGGGGGGCGGTCCCCTTGCCGAGGTCAGTGTGGTAAGCAGTGGCCGAAAGGCCCCAAAGAGATCAGGAATGCCACACCCACCTGAAGCTGGACACCACCCACCGTGCCATCTTGCTCATAATCTTAGCTTGAGTGATCAGCTGCCAGAAGTTCACCTCAGACCTATTCCTTCCCTTTGAACTCCATCGCCAACCCTCCCATCAAGGCTGATGACTGGTTTTGAGTTTCCCTTTTTACACAACAATGCTTGAAGAGGTAAAGTGACTCCTTTAAGCCACATTGCTGGCAAGAGTAGAACTATTACATAAACCCTTAGTCATTTGACTAAAAAAAACACCAACTTTCCCTTAAAATATGTTACCCATAATTTAAGTAGCACTGATTCCTATTCCTACATGCTGAATGTGTAATTCTGGAAATGTCACAATCAGCTTACTCCTTGGTGACACTCTCTTAAATAAAACTAAATCGCCTTGAATAAAATGTTACTCTTGCCATGGAATCTTTGCAGATGACAGCCTTTGTCTGATCCTGGAATCTGACCCTAGACCTCGCTGCCTCCTTAGGTCAGGGCTGGGCTACAAATTTCTCTCTAAAATTCTCCCATGGCCACAATCCTTCTGCACATTCAGAAGCATTCATTTATTCAGAATCAGGTCTGACTGTGCTGTGTGTCCTGTATCTGGACTACTTAGCTGAACTGTGTAAACTTGCTGGTAAAAGAGACCAAATGCAGAAATTCAACAGCTCAGAAGGCCAATAAGTGTCAGGAGGTAAACTTGGCTGCTGTGCTTTACAGCAGCATCTCAAAGTGTGGCCCTGGACCAGCAGCATCAGTGTCACCTGGGAATGTGACAGAAGTTTGGATTGTTGTACCCCAACCCAGACCCACCAATCAGAAATTCTGAAACTTCTAGTTATAAAGTAAATAAGACATGAGAATGTAATGTACAGCATGGTTACTATAATTAATAATACTGTATTATATATTTGAAAGTTGCTAAGAGAATAGATTTTAAAAGTTCTCACTGTAAGAAGAAATTATAACTATGCATGGTGATGGATGTTAACTAGACTTATAGTGATTATTTTGCAATGCATACAAATATCAAGTCATTATGTTGTATACTTGTAATATATTTTATGTCAATTATATCTCAATAAAAATTAAAAAAAAGAATTGTGGGGGTGGAACCCAGAAGTCTGAGTTTTCATAATTCCCCCAGTTGAGTCCGACACATGCTCAAGTTGGAGAACTTCCGGCTTTGAGTATATTTGTAATAGCACTCAGGGACTCACTGTCTCCACATGCACGTCCACAACACATTGCCTCCATTATGTTTACATTAGTGTTTACTTATCAAAAGGAAGGGAAATCAGTTCACACTGATAGGGAGGCCATTTCAACCCAATGTGAGTTCTTGAAAGGTGAGCAGTTTTATAATAAAGTCACCAAAGAATGGAATCCATTGCCCCATAGTTTTAAAAAATTTCTGGGAGATGCTGAAAGCTTGCCAGCCATTGCCCCTTGGAGCACAGACCTAAACAGAAGAATAGGGGGTAGGAGGGAAGCTGGGGTACATTCTGATACGGACCCCAGCCCCCATTAGACTAGCAGCTTCCACATCTAGTCACGAATCTGGTTCATCAGCCTCTGGAGAGAGCCAGTCTGTGGGACAGCCACACACCTTTCCCCATGGAAGATGCAGAACAAGAGCCGTCCTCCTGGCTCTTGTCACCGGTGATGCTGACAGCTTTATATCCTCTGTGGACAGGGGAGCTAAAGGGAGGTGCCATGAGAGCAGATCTGTGTGTCATGGATGGAAACGGATATTCTTAAAGAGGAGGAAATACACTGCACCAGGGAAATTAGATGGAAAGACCATGAAGGTCTCAGGTTGGCAAAACCAATTAGTAGATGTTTACAGAAGATAACCCCTAAGGTCAAACAGCATTTGCTTTGATGTCAATACTCTTGGGTTTGAAAAACGGACTGGCATTCTCCGCAACACGTGCAGCAGAGACACCCAAGTCTGCTTTCTGCTAGAGCCTTAAACCAGCTGTGCACCCCCAGGCCGGCGACGGGAAGCTCCCAGCATCTCGCTCCCCATTTGTGAAAGGAGAGGGTTATGTGAGGTCCTTCTGAAGGTCCCTTCCAGCTCTGCCATACCAGGAAATCCTCTCTGGCTCCTTGGAATTTGGGGGAACATGTCAGGGCCCAGTCATCTGAAATGCGACTCCTTGAGATTTTCTGAGCAGTGTCTCTTTATCAAATTTGGTGGAAAATAGAATTTCTCATTTCTTCTACCTCTGGTCTACCTCAGCCACTTGCAAACAGGAATCATTTCAATGCAAATGAAAACAAACTGCATGGTCTCATCATGGCTCAAATGTGAGTCATTGGCACAAAAAACAAAATCCAGGAGCTGTAGTGGCAGGTCCAAATGGGCCATGCAAAGTTTCATGACTGGTTTAGGGGCATTTTGAGTGCACTCTCAAGGATGCTCTTGTTGAAAGTACAGTAGGGAAAATTTTCTGGACATCTTGAGAGAGAAGGGATTTTGGAGGGGGCAAAGTAGAGTCCAGGTAAATCAATATATCAGATTTAGAGAAATAAAATGGATTTACCAAAATGACACAGAAGCAAAGCTGGGGGCTGACCCTGAGTCTGCCCACAGATAATGGAAGGAATTATCATTTTCATTATTTCTACTATCATTAAAATCAGCAGCTTCCATTAATTATACTCCTCCCATGCCCAGCCACTATGCAGGTCAGTGATAAGTTATATTTCAGTTCACGCTGTCAACAGTTGTGGAAGGATTTTCCCAGTTCTGGTAAATGTTGAATCACCACCTCTGCATATATATCACATATATATTTATTTACATATACTATTTACATATAAGTATGTAAGCAGAAAAAAGGCTCTACTTTATAGTTCTTGCCAGTTTCCATGGTGGAAATACTCCCACAATGGCCAGCTTCAAGCTGCCGATATTATATCACAAAATGTGGACATGAGAAAAGATGTACAAAATAGGTTCTCAAGAGCAGGTGCAAGCTGGCTTCAGTACACCTCGGTCTTTTCTTCATTGTAAATATGGAGATTCAGAGGCCCAGACAGAGCCACTTGCCTAAAACACTCAGCAGTCTGAGTCCAAAACTTGGGCTCTTGCTCACGATGCTTCCCCGTCCCTCTCTAAAAGATAGCGATCTGACATTTGGGGACCTGCCTGTTGCAAACCTGCCCTCTGGACTATGAACTTCCATTCTATGCATGTGCTTGATGCATTCACTTTACTATCATATTTCTTCAGGCGCTGGTATGTAAGAAAAAACTCTCTTCAAGACCTTCTGTCCTGCACTCCAATTTCCCACTCAGATCCCCTAAAACTGTATTTGTCTAGGATTCATCTTTCCTCTCACATAAGTCTCCAAAATAAGGAAATGGTCTGAACACTTTAAAACCATATCTGGAGTCTTCCATCAAGACCCAGAGATTGTTTTTCTTTTCTTTTCTAATTTTTTTTAGTATTTTTTAATTGGTGAGTCAGAAACCATTTCATCATTTATTTGTGGAGAGAGCAGTTTACCCAGAAGTAGCTATGTAGTAACAGAAGTTTGCAGCTAGCTCAGATGAGTTTCTATTTCTCCCTCTCGACTCTCAGTTGACGGATAGACTTTTTTGTTGGAAACACAGTCATCTGTCCTGCGAAGCTGTGTCTCATGAAGTATCAAGGAATGGCCTGTGACTGGGATGGAACATCTTGATGAAGTAAGAACTGTGGGACTCCCTCAGAGTCAGAGCCCCTGCTATAGTCCCAGCTCTGGGAGGGAGTCAACTTTTATCATCCCCCTCTTCTCATATAGAGAAAAGGAAGAAACATTCCTGTCCTGCCGTATCTCCTGAGAGTGTTCAGTGGATATACATAAAAGGGTTTTGAAAACTATAAAACGTTACACAGATGTAAGCTGTATCATCCATTATGGAAGAATACTGACTAAGGGACTGCATAATGTCAAAAATCATGGACTCCTTTGGAAACAATGAAATTAAGCTTTTATGTATATAATTCTTACAGATATCCAAAGAAAACAGTTTCTTGATATGTGGAAAGTATCATTCATATTTAAATGCCTAGGCTCATTAATTTTTCATATTTAAATAGTCTATACTGAGAAATTTCAAAGCAATCCATACTGGTAGAAGCTGCAAAACTAAAAAATAATTAATTTTTTATTTATTCATTTTAGAGAGGGGCAGAGAGAAAGAGAGAGAGAGAGATCAATTTGTTATTTCACTTATTTATGCATCCACTGGTTGCTTGTTGTATGTGCCCTCGCGGGGAATTGAACCTGCAAACTTGTAATATGAAGATGACACTAATCAACTGAGGTACCCAGCCAGGGCTTCAAAATTTTTAACTTACATTAATCTGGATATGATTTGTACAAAACATCATATTAACTATTTTTTAACAGAAAGGTCACTTTTATTTAAATTTCAGAATTCATTAAGGTGATATTAAAATAAATACTTTCCTTCATTTTCTTAAAGAAAAGCATATGATCAAAACATTGCAGTAAGTATTAAAGTTGTAAATACAAGAATATAGTTTAATAATTATTACTTCTTTATATTTTCCTTAATATTTGTCTCTTTATAAAAAAAGATTTAATTTACACTGCCTTATGCCTTAGAAAGAGGAAATCATAGTATAAGGCTAATTGTTTTTATGACTATTGATTTGATTTTATTTCTAGAAAAATATATACAATAAATTTCAGCAAAAGAGATCATAAAAATCAATGTCAGTGCACCTAACATATCAAGTGTTTCTCATATAGGTAAAAGGTTATGATAAGCTATTTTAATTCTCTTACTCTGAACTCATAATTAAAAGAAGTCAATAAAATATAATAACATTATGGAAATAAGGCATAAGTCACTCAAAAATAGTCAAAACAGCTAAAAGGGGAAAACAAGTACATAAAACACAGAAGTTCATAATAGAGAAGAAATGCCGACATTGATATAAATATACAATTTAGCCCTTTTGACTGACAGAGGCACTGGCAGTAAATAAACTAAAACAGATATTTCCAAAACACATCAATCAAACAAGTCATCAACTAATACCTTTAGCTAACATTTCAGTAGCTCTGGTTTATGCATAGCTCTCTTAAAACACACACACATGCACACACACACACTCATTTTCAAAGGTGAAAGATGAGAATTCCGTGGGAACTGCTGTAGGGAGTTAGTAATTTTAATTTACTAGTAAAACAACTGTAATTTTAGATTTGGAGGAAATATACGAAAATGTGCTTCTCAAATTTTAGCAGCATCAGAGCCAAACACAGACAGCTGGGCCCCATGCAGCAAGAGTTTCTGACTCAGCAGCAGGTTTGGGCTGGGGCCTCACACGTGAATTTCTAATGGGTTCCCAGGGCACCGGACACTGCTGATCCAGGGACCACACTGGGAGAACTGATGCTCTGGAGCACCTGACTTGATCTCTTTGTTTGATAGGCTTTCTCCAGAGCCAGAGCGAGGTGCAGGCACCTGATTTCCAGCCCAACATCACCCTGCTGTCTCCACCAGCATGAATTCTCTGCAAGAACTAGTCTCGGGAACATAAGCCTGGCTAATGATGAGAACCTTTTCCATAAACTTTTGTGCAAAAGAAAAATATACATTTGCTAATTAGCTGTAATTAGGCAGATCTGCTAGCAATAAAATCTGTGCTCAGAGATTTAGGGAGAATGTGACTTTTTTTTCTCTACTGACACAGGCAAACTGGAGACAAAAAAAGATAGAAAACTAGTCTAAAGAAAGTCTTCAATATTAGAATCAGAAAGTAAGTTAAACCTCACACCTCACAAAATGTTTAAATCATTTAATCTAAGTAATTAGCAAAATACTGTGAGATAATAATATAGCTTTCATATGGATCACATTTATGTTTCACTGCAAGTAAAGTGTATTTAATTATTAAATGCTTGCATAGTCTTGTTGGATGTAGGGTTGCCACAAACCTTTAATTTATTAAAAAAAATTAATCTGTGTGAAGCATAACAAAGCAAAGCTCAATGAAATGAGGTATGCCTGTATTGGCCCAAATTAACACTCAGCAATTGGTGGTAACAGTAGTAGTGCTCTCATGAGAAACATCAGCTGCTTGTCATCACATGTAAACCCCAGTCTGGGTCTTACACACCTTACTCATCTCCCAGCAACTACCATTAGCCGTATTAACGGTAAAGCAGAGTGATCACAGGAGCGAAGGACCTCTCTCAGGCACGTGGCACCTGTAAAGGGCAGAGTGATCATCTGAACCCAGCTCTGATGCTGAGTCAGGGCCCATACACAATGGACAGGGCCCAGTGCGAAGTGAAAAGGTGAGCTCCCCAGTCAAAACAGGAATTAAGAATTTGCAAATGGCAGCAGTAGAGCCTTGAGCCAAGCACAGTGTCCCAGGTGCAGGGCTGGCCTCAGTGACCACCCAGTCACAGGCCCTGGCTCCTCAGAATCAGCTCAGGGCAGCAGCAGCAGCATCCTCCAGGAGCTAATTAGGAATGCAGATCTCTGGCCCCACCGGACCCACCAAATCACAGTCTGCATCTCCAAGGCTCCCCAGGAAATGCATGTGCCCACTGAACTTAAGGAGGCATGGCTGCAAAGCCTTAGCCCTCTGACCCTGCACTGACCTACACCAGGCAGATCTGAGCACTGGATTCTGCCTACCATCATTCCGATCACCACCCTGAGCCAGACCTAGATGGGGGCATCACCCATATTTGGTGAAAATATGGCCAAGTCTTACTGTGTTCTAGGTAATTGTGCATGTACTGTTTGCACATATCAGCAGGATGTGCATGAAAGGGAAGAATCAGAACAGTCCAACCAGCCCTCATAGAGCCGCTCAGGCAGACAGGTCCTAAGCCCTCTGGTCAATGTAGGTCCAGGACGTCCTGGTTGGTGTGCTGCCCAAATGAACCCTCAAAATGGGCTCACCTGGGTTGCTCTTTTTGTTCCTGCTTATATCCCAGGATATTGCTCCCAAAGCATGATCCTTGGCCAGAGAAGTCAGGTCCAGAGGCTTCTGATGCAGTGCTTGCCTAAGGAGTGTTTCCAGGCCCCCTGTGCAGACCTCATTCCTCCACAGGCAGTGCCCTCAGGGTCCCTGGCTTGATTTGCTGGCAGCTGAATTATTTGGGGGATCAACACAATCCATCAGTGAGACTCTGGTAATACGGAATATCAAAATGTTAGGTGTCCTGAGCTATTTCTTCCCAGTAAGATTCAGTGATAGGCAGAGCAATGCTGTGCCTCCCAAAGATGTCCACATATCAGTCCCCAACCAGTGGTTGTGTAACCTTACACCGTATAAAGGACTTTGCAGATATAATTAAGTTAAGGATCTCCTGATGAGGAGATTATCCTTAGTTATCCTGGTAGGCCCAATGGTCCTTATGAGAAGATGTCAGGAGGGTCAGAGTCAGAGATGTGACAGTAGAAACAGACTGGTGTGAGGCCCTGAGCTGGAGAATAGCCGCCACTAAAAGCTGGGCAAGGCCAGGAAACAGGTGCACCCCAGAGCCTTCAGAAACAGGCATGGCAGCTAATGTATTCTAGACCTCTCATCTCCAGAACTGTAAGAAAATAAATTTTTGTCTCTTTAAGCCACTAAGGTTGTGATAATTTGTTACAGCAGCAATAGGAAACTAATACAGCCTCCCAGAAAATTTTTCTGTCTCTTAAAGCAACCAGCTAGCTCAATGTGCAGAGGAATTTCAGGAAGGGCAGCTCCCAGCAGGCTGCCAGGTATTTATTACATACCCAAGAGAGATAACATGCTCCAACTTATTGCCTTAGAAAAATTTACTTCTAGGAATCCATTCTCCAAGAAGTGTTAATAGAAAATGCTGGCATAATTTAAAAATTCCACCTCATAAGTCATGAGGTTATCCAAGATGTTAAAAAGGACGAGAAATGTTCACTGGTTCACCGCTACCCTTGTGTCACAGCTTCCTTCTCCTTTGCTGCCTGCCTGTTCTCAGCTTCTTGGGTGTCTTCCTGACATCACCTACTCCCCCTGTCCCATCTGGAGACAGACAGAAGCTCTCCACTTCCTTTGCAAATTTTCCAGAACCTGTTTAATGAGTCCCCTGACTTCCAATTTCTGGTCAAAGGGACAGGTGTAGCCCACAGGTGATGGGAAGGAGTTTCCCTAGACACCTGAGGAGCAACTAGGTAGTGGCTGCGTATCTGAAATCTTGGAGGAGTCCACAAGTATATATGCCCTGCCATGAACCCGTTAAACCAGAATCTCTTCTCATGGCCAGGACATCTGCAGCTTAAATCAGTCTTCCAGACTTAAATGATGATCCACTCAAGAAGTGAATCCTCCAAGTGAGAAACTCTTCATCACAGGTAAGGGAGGAACCCTGCAGATTCCACCACAGACTTTTCACACCAGAGACCTAGCCTCAACTGAGGGCAATCCATGGGGACTGTCACTTAGCAGGTACTTTGCTATTTCTCCCTCTGAAATACCAACTCTGCCATTTATTAGATAAGTCATCTCACTTCACATCCTTCATCTGTAGAATGGAATAATAGTCCTTACTTCTTTGGGCAACTGGCAGCATTAAATCACACAATGGGCCCACCGTAAGCACCCAGCCATTAATATTGCCATGCCTCCCTGTGCTTCCTGTGGAGCCTAGGGCTTTGTGGCTGTACAGTGAAGCATCTCCACACATCCCCAGTTGCTGGAGTATCTTATCCTACCAGGGACAAGGTGTCTGATCGGTAGAAAAGGGGGCATTTACCCCACACCTGCTACGTTCCATTCCTGAGCCTGTGTGCACTGTGCTCACTGCACACTGATGGGTGTAGTAGTAGCTTTTCCAGATGGGTGGTGCCTAAGTTCTGTGCAGGGGACAGACATCTGTTGCTTTGGTGTCCACAAGAATGGCCAGCCCTTCATGCCTTCCACACAAGGGCAATCAGTGATGCACCACATTCTACCTGATAGCACTTGGCTCTAGATCTTGTTTCCAAAGGTAACAAATCTTACCCGGCACTCAGGCAGGCTGTCATGAAATAGCCGCTGATAAAACTTTTCAATGGTTCCTTTTCCTCTTTGAATGCCACCACCTTCTCCAGCAGCTGAGGCCCTTTCTGTGTGTGGATACTCACCTGGGCCTTGCAGAATGGCAGAGCACACATGAAAGGCTTTTCCCCTTTCTTGGGCCTCAGACCCGGCTCATGGACCCTGCTCTGCCCTGGAAAAATGGTAAGTCCTGGTGGTCACCTTTGTATTCCAAACACTCTGCAAGGAAGAGAGGAAACAGCACAGGAGCGTTCATAGCATGAGCTGGAGCTTTCACAGGAGCTGGAGCTTTCACAAGAGCTGGAGCTTTTACAGGAGCTCTGCGGGTGAGTTAGCACCCTGGGGAGTCTCACTTCCAGGAGACCCAGAGAGAAAGTGGACTCAGGAGAGAGAGAAAGACTCGGGAGCAGAAAGAAGGGGACTGCTCTGCTGCCTACCTCTACAAAGTCCCAGTTGATGCAGTGTGGGACAGTTTCCATGTCCTAATTCAAGTGAACAAGTAATATATGATTGAAGCTGAGGTACGCTTCTAGAAACTGAGAGCAAACTTCTGAGAAGAGTTTTATCAGCAAGCTTTTTCTGAAGTTTTGTACTATTCCAGGAGACTTAAAATTACAGATTCAAAGTAAATCAAAAAGAGAAGCATTCAGATTACATATACATCAAGATAAAGCAAAGTGATATATGTGAAACACCTAAGTTATAATGATGTTTTTTTTTAGTCTATAGTGAATTTTTTAAATTCTTATCTCTGGTAGTCTTACATGTATCTCCAATTTTAATCGGCATATTTATCTGTTGCTTTAAAGTATCTTTGTATGAGAAACCACACGAAAATGAATACAGACCTGCCTGTTGTGACTGGCACATGTTCACCTGACACTCTCACTAAGTATAAATGAACTCTTTAAAAGGGAACAAACTAGCTTCAACTACAAAGTAACTGTATTTTCAGACCTTCTTGTGGCTGTGTCAATAATCCACATCATCTCCTTGGTTCCCCTGGTCCTTGTAAGCTTGCACCTTATGACTCTCAAAGCCCCCAGTCTTTTTCTCACCTCTCTTCCTGTTTCCCTTGGAAGAGCCCGTTCAAAGGAAACCATACTCTTCGCCATACTCTTCATTTCCTTGACTTAGCAATCAGCCTCTCACAGAAATCTCATCTCTCTTCTCCAGTCTCGGTGTCTTTAAGATGGCTCTCACTGGAAATGGTCAGAACTGCCATCTGGCATTACCACCCCCCGTCCCCGCCATGAACTTGAGAATTGGATTGGTTTAGATTAGTATTGTGAAATTGATGTACAATGGGTCCAAGTTGCAGACATGCTGGGAAAGAAAATCAGAGAGGCCCCAGGCACTGTGTGGGAACCCAACACAGCGTGTCACTCCGGAAGGGGTTTGTGGCAGTTCTTCAGTGAAGCACAGACAAAGAAGTGTCACTGAAGGTGTTGGATGCAGTTGTGGAGAAAGAACCCCTGGGAGGCTGGATGTGGCTTCTGTGCCCACCGGAAACCCATTTCACCACAGAGACATCTTATGCCACTCATTTTTAGCTTGCTCCTACAAAGGCACTAGAGCTGCTTTCTCCTTTTAATTTCATTCCAAACAAGCTTTGTGATCATGAATTCGCTTCATAGGTATGTTTGCCTACAGGAAGGAAATTTGTGTGTTAGGCTGAGAGATGTCTTCCAGGCAGGTGTCATCTCTGTTTGTGCATTAAATGAAAACACTGGGTTTATAAGTTAGCCTTTCGAATTTGATCAATGTATTTGCTCTTCAATCCTGATACACTGAAAGAACGAGCATCGAAACCAGCAAGGCTGGGAACCAAATTTTGAACGTAGTAAAGTCATCGGATAAGGCCAGCTGACAAGGCCTCATGGGAAACTGCTGCCCTGCATGCCACAGGCGACACCCTGACCTCAACAAACATTTTCTCCTTTGAATGTCTACATATGTGTCATGTTTGCTACGTGTCAGGCGTCTTTCACTAGTGAAACACTGAGTGAATTCAAAGTGACTTGAACTTGACTCAACCTGTTGGTGAAGGAAGATTGTCCCTATACCAGTTTCCCAATTGTTCCATTTCTGTCCAGAGTACCAGGATTCTAACATTAAGTTAAACTCAAAGGCTCAGAAGAATTTATATCAACCTCATAGCCCCTTTCTAGTCAGAAAAACGTGTTCTGTTTATTTTTTTCCTACCCCTTGACTGTCTTACTTCCCTTTTCTCACCATCCAGGACCTAATTCCTGACTTCATCAGCTCATGTGAGAATAAACTCAGTGACATCCTAGTATCACCTTTGTCTCAAATGTCATTTCTAGCCTACTGCATTTGTAATACTTTTTATGATTAACATTGCTATTTAGATGTAACCAAATTCCATCATTAGCATTATCCATAATTTTGCCCAACACCACCCATTTATTTTTGTTGCTCAAATACATACCTTACACCCTCTGTCACATGGTCTATCTATTGTTGAGCATCAAACCATCCCAAATTATCATGCTTAAATAACAATCATTTATTTTGCTCACAAAGCAGAAATTTGGGCTATATGGAGTTAGCGAGCCTGTTCCACAACAGGTAGCTTCAGATGATATGGCTGCCTGGGGGCCCAGAGGACCCGCTTCAAGGATGAACTGCTCACATAGCTGGCAGATTGGTCCTCTGCTAGGGCTATAGGATGGATGCCTCTTCATGTCCACAGGCTATTTGGGCTTCCTCACATCATGGTAGCTGTGCGGCAAGTGTCAGATTCCCAAGAGAACCCAGAGCGAGTTGTATCATATTATATGACCTAGTCAAGTAGTGTCACTTCCACTGTAATCACAAGGCCACCCAGATTCAAGGGGAGGAAACGTAGATACCATTACTCAGTGGAAGGTGTATCAAGTCACACAGGAAAAAAGTCATGGTGAATGGGAGATACCATTGCAGTCATATTTTTGGAAAATGCATTCTGTCACATGTAGAGTATGAATCAGTAATTGGTAGTCAATTCATACCTCCTGTCTGAAGGGGCAAGGTATCGTACAGCAATGTGTAACATTCTCAGATCTTGGAGTTTTCCACCTCAATTTAGGGCTGAGGAAGCTAAAGCAAAGAAAAATTGGGACTTACACAAATCATGGTCAGTGGCAGATCTTGGATCATCTGACCAATTTTTATTCAGTAGGTTTGAATGTGTGGTTGGAAATATTTATGTTTGAAGGGTGTCAAAGATGATTTGTAAAAACAAGCAAATTCAGGGAATACTGGGCCACAGCAACTGACTGCCATGCAGGCATCTTGTTACCAGAAATTCTGGAGGGTGTGGTTGCATAGCCCAAATAGTTACAGCCCTCTCTAAATGGAAGCCATTATTATTAGTCCATAGCTGGGTGCACACACTAATCTCCCTGGATAATTAGGAGAATGACTAGTCAAGTTCCCCATCCTGCCCTCGAGAAACGGCATCAAGCACTGACTTGTTGGGGACAATTTAATCCATGCTGGTGTGCTGGCATGCTGCCTTTTCCCCTCAAATTATTCAAGAAGAAAGTAACCTGTTGCCACAAGCAGAGCTGTTCAGGTACCAGCTGCAACTGTGAACTGGCAGAGGCAAGCATGCACTTCATTATGCAATTATCAATAACTAGGCACTCATTATTATTCTATCACCTGGGAGCCAGTACCCACCTGTGCAGAGCTATCGGGGGACTGGCAAAGAAGTGAAACAGAGCCTTGCTTGTTCTCTAGGAACTCGACATCTGACACCAGCAGCTCCACCCTTCACATGCAGTAAGGCCACACCGACTCATGGGCAGGTGAAGATGCACCAAAGCCCACCGTTTCAACGATGCGAGGGTCACAGTCCCTGTGTTCTTGTCAGGCTTCAGGCTTCACTTGTGGTAGATGGACAATATGGAGTCCACGGAGAAGGGAGAGGGAACTGTGGCTTTATTCTCAGTGAATGGAAAACAGTTTCTATTTACAACAAGCTTCCTTAAGTAAGAAATGCAGGCTTGAACTGGGGAGAAGTCTGACTCTTTCTGTGTAAAACAAATCCTCTTCTATTAAGTACCACCTGGGCCTAAACTCAGAGCAAGAACTCATTCGTCCTTTGACCTCCTGCCACACAGCACCTGGCAAAAGCTGGATGTCAGCATGTGTTTCAAGCAGTGAGGGTGTCAGGAAAAACTTATCGTCAACAAAAAAAGACCTGTAAAGAGGGTCTAGCTTTCTTGCACAGAGAAAATACATGTAACTGGCTTGTTAAATGAGGAGTCAGAAAAGCAAAAATCCAAGTACTTAAATTAATTACGTAGGGAGGGGACTACTTGTCATGGGTAAATAAACAGGAGATACACAAATAACTATAGATTTTGAATTAGTAGAATCGAAATCAGTAGGGTTAACAGGCATAGATTCCATGCAGTGAATTGAGTACCTTCAAAATCTGTTTACACCAAAGTGAAAATATTTGAGTTACTTGTATCCAGAAATGATTGGTTTGAAAAATAATTCATTATTTCCTCTCTTCCATAAGGAAGAAGTGGAAAGGTAAATTTATTGATTTAGCTATTGGAATGCACTATAAAGTATCAGTGGTTAAATAGACACAAGCACTTTGAAATGATCACAAGTTCAGAATTAGCCTAAAAAAATGTAAGGGTTCTGGCATTTAGATACTGGTGAAAGTGGCACAACTATGTGACTATTCTAAAAACCACTTAATTTTACACTAAATATAAATTTAGAATATGATACAGGTAGCACTTTTGAAATATAGCTAATACTGATTCAAGCGGATTGATATTGAAGAAAAAAAGAGCATCATTTTACTTGTTATACCAAGTTAATTGAAAATTTAAACACTGGGAGGGAAATACCAAAAATATTCCAGACAATAACTTGAGCAACTGTTTTTAAAAATACATTTTATTGATTATAGTATTACAGTTTTCCCATTTTTTCTCCCTTTTATTCCTCTCCCCCATGCATACCCCCTCCCACCAGCATTCCCCCACCTTAGTTCATGTCCGTGGGTCGTACATATAAGTTCTTTGGCTTCCCCATTTCCCATACTATTCTTAACCTCCCCTGTCTATTTTGTACCTACCATTTATGGTTCTTATTCTCTGTACCCTTTTCCCCACTCTCTCCCCTTCCCCTCCTTCCATGTGATTTCCATTTCTGTGATTCTGTTTCTGTTCTAGTTGTTTCTTTAGTTCGTTTTTGTTTTTGTTTTTGTTTTTTTAGGTTCAGTTGTTGATAGTTGTGAGTGTGTTGTCATTTTATTGTTTATATTTTTGATCTTCTTTTTCTTAGATAAGCCCTTTAACATTTCATATAATAAGGGCTTGGTGATGATGAACTCCTTTAACTTGACCTTATCTGGGAAACACTTTATCTGTCCTCCCATTCTAAATGATAGCTTTGCTGAATAGAGTAACCTTGGATATAAGTCCTTGCTTTTCATGACTTTAAATACTTCTTCCCAGCCCCTTCTTGCCTACAAGGTTTCTTTTGAGAAATCAGCTGATAGTCTCATGGGAACTGCTTTGTAGGTAACTGTCCCCTCTTCTCTTGTGCTTTTAAGATTCTCTCCTTAACTTTTATCTTGGCTAATGTAATTATTATGTGCCTTGGTGTGTGCTTCCTTGGGTTCAACTTCTTTGGGACTCTCTCAGCTTCCTGGACTTCCTGGAATTCTATTTATTTTGTTAGATTTGGGAAGTTCACCATTATTTGTTCAAATAAGTTTTCAATTTCTTGCTTTTATTCTTCTTCTTCTTGCGTCCCTATAATTCAGATGTTCATTTAAAGTTCTCCTGGATGTTCCTAGGCCTCTCCTCATTTTTCTGAATTCTTGTTTCTTCATTCTGTTCTGGCTGAACGCTTATTTCTTCCTTCTGGTCCAAACCATTGATTTGAACCCCAGTTTCCTTCCCTTCACTGTTAGTTCCCTGTACATTTTCCTGTACTTGACTTTTTACAGCCTTCACTTTTTCCTCTACTTTGGGACCATACTCAACCATTTCTGTGAGCATCTTGATTAACAGTGTTTTGAACTGTGCATCTGATAGGTTGGCTATCTCTTCATCACTTAGTTGTATTTTTTTCTGTAGCTTTGATCTGTTCTTTCATTTGGGCCACATTTCTTTGTTTTGGCACACCTGTTACATAGTAAGGAGCAGAACTTTACTTATTTGCCAGGACAAGGTAACCCATGTTACTGCTTTGTGGTGCTGTACATGGGGGAAGAGGTCCAAGAGAGAACAATGCTGCTTGCTTGGCTCTTGGCCATCTTTCAGTCACTTCCTCTGCTACCCATAAGCAAATTGTGCTGTTCTGGTGCTGATTCCTGGGTGGGTGGTTTTGTGTATATTCCAGGACCCTGTGGGTCTCTAGAATGAACTCTCCTGTGAGGTTGGGACTTCTGCATGCTGCTGCAACACCCATAAGTATTTTTTAAGTCAGAGGTTTTGAGGCTTTATTTCCCCACACTGGAACCCTGGGTCATGTAGTCTGTCTCGCTCCCCAGTTGTGACATCCCAGTTTATCCGCACACAAATGTGGGACCACCTGCTCCACCAGCTGCCACCTTACCACAAGTTCTCCTGCCCCAGCTGCCCATTTCCACCCCTCCTACCATCTGGATGAATGTTTCTTCTTTAACTCCTTGGTTGTTGGACTTCCGTAAAATTCAATTTTCTGGCTGTTCTGGTTGTTTTTCGTCTTTAAATTTGTTGTCGTCCTTCTTTTGGTTGTTTGAGGAGGCAAAATGTATCTACCTACACCTCCATCTTGGCTGGAAGTCCCCAAACTATTTTTTATGGCCTTGTTATGAAAAGGCCTTTTAAAGTATTATAGAAATCCTCCTAACCAAAATCAATAAATTTAATCATGTAATTTAAATTTATTGTATAGAGCATAGCAAAACAAATTATTTTTAAGGACAATGTACAAAGTCAAAGCATATAAAAGAGAGAAAAACTTGTAGCATGTGATGAAGACTAAATTTTGTGACCTTCAGAACTCAAAGGAATCAATTAGGCAATATAATCCAATAGAAAAACAATAACAACAAAAAGAGTATGGATGAGTAGTTTACAGAATAAATTTCAATAATAAATAAAAATGACTTCTCACTCAAAATTAAAGATGTGCATATTCCATCAATGGAGCAATGTCAGTTTTTCCTATAACATTGGTAAATATTAAGATTTATAGTAGACTCAAAAGTTAAGAGAGTAGATCTTAAATGTTATCACTATACATATACAC